>CM054141.1:3719667-3744667 GCA_028751875.1 Rapana venosa
AGTCTCAACCTTCCAATGAGTGTCAACCATTGCCTTCAAACGAGTGTCAAACACTGCCTTCACTGAGTGTCAAACACTGCCTTCACTGAGTGTCAACTACTGTCTTCACTGAGTGTCAAACACTGCCTTCACTGAGTGTCATACACTGGCTTCACTGAGTGCCAAACACTGCCTTCACTGAGTGTCAACTACTGTCTTCACTGAGTGCCAAACACTAACACTGCCTTCACTGAGTGCCAAACACTGCCTTCACTGAGTGTCAAACACTGCCTTCACTGAGTGTCAACTACTGCCTTCACTGGGTGCCAAACACTGCCTTCACTGAGTGCCAAACACTGCCTTCACTGAGTGCCAAACACTGCCTTCACTGAGTGTCAAACACTGCCTTCACTGGGTGTCAACTACTGCCTTCACTGGGTGCCAAACACTGCCTTCACTGGGTGCCAAACACTGCCTTCACTGAGTGCCAAACACTGCCTTCACTGAGTGCCAAACACTGCCTTCACTGAGTGTCAACCACTGCCTTCACTGAGTGTCAACCACTGCCTTCACTGAGTATCAAACACTAACATTGCCTTCACTCAGTGTCAAACACTGCCTTCACTGAGTGTCAAACACTGCCTTCACTGAGTGTCAAACACTGACATTGCCTTCACTGAGTGTCAAACACTGCCTTCACTGAATGTGAGTCATTGACACTGCCTTCACTGAATGTGAGTCATTGACACTGCCTTCACTGAACGTGAGTCATTGACACTGCCTTCACTGAACGTGAGTCATTGACACTGCCTTCACTGAACGTGAGTCATTGACACTGCCTTCACTGAACGTGAGTCATTGACACTGCCTTCACTGCTGCACCCCCTCACCCCTGTCACCTCAGCATCACCACACCGCCGCGCCGTAACCACACTGCTTTATTATTTATCAACACCAGCAGGAAAACTAGCAACACGACCACGACCACTCGCAACAATGACATCAACAACAACCGCATACTATATGACTGCTGGTGATTTGTTAGCAGTGCTTAGCGCTCTCTCTGCTGATAGTGTGTGTTGTGTGTGTGTGTGTGTATGTGTGTGTGTGTGTGTGTGTGTTGTGTGTGTTGTGTGTGTGTGTGGTGTGTGTGTGTGGTGTGTGGTTGTGTGTTGTGTGTAGTGTGTGTGTTGTGTGTGTGGTTGTGTGTGTGTTGTGTGTACGTGTGTGTGTGTGATGTGTGTGTGTGTGTGTGTGTGTATGTGTATGTGTGTGCTTATGTGTGTGTGTATGTGTGGTATTTGCACGTGTATGTGTCTTTGTATGTGTGTGTGTGTAGTGTTGTGTGTGTGTGTGTGTGTGTGAGATGAGGGAGGAGAGGATGAGAGAGAGGAGAGAGAGAGAGAGAGAGATGAGAGAGAGAGAGAGAGAGAGAGAGAGAGAGAGAGGAGAGAGAGAGAGAGAGAGGAGAGAGAGAGAGAGAGAGAGAACTCGAACTCCAATGATTTATTCACAAAATGGCCATTGGCCCATACATGAAGAGGGTTGCCGAACTGCTTAGTATTTTGGTGGAGGTAAAGGCAATAGTAACGACAAAATGTTACTGTATAACAAAAAGTCATCTACAAAAATATGACTTAGGATAACAATATTGAGAGAGAGAGAGACATAGAGAGAGAGACACACACACACACAGACAGCGTTGTGTGTGTGTGTGTGTGTGGTGTGTGTGTGTGTGTGTGTGTGTGTGTGTGTGTGTGTGTGTGACGTGTGTGTGATTGTGTGTTTGTTTGCGCGTGTGTTTGTACGTTTGTGCACGCGCACATACCCACAGGCTTAGGATAACTGATGAATAATTCAGGAATTATATTTAGTGCTAAGCCTCATAGACTCTGCAGATGATAATAAAATAGCCATTCTAGTCTGTCTGTCTGTCTCTTATTGATACCAATGATTGCTCTCTCTCTCTCTATCTCTCTCTCTCTCTCTCTTCTCTCTCTCTCTCTCTCTTCTCTCTCTCCCTCTCTCTCTCTCTCTCTCTCTCTCTCTCTCTCTCTCGATTCTCTGAGGTCTCTGCATTTTCCTTGATTAGTTTAGTATTTGTGGTGTTAATTAATTAACAAACATTATGGGATGTGACATGCAGCAGTATCGTGCATCCATTGGACATTTTGTGGCAGTTTTAATGAAAATTTTGACAAGATATGCCAATATTGCAGCGAAAAGAATCCGGGGTTTAAAACTTCATAATATGGCAGGCCTGTTGACAGTGAGTACTTTGCTCGCCTTTTTGCTGATGGCTGGTGTTGAGTCCAACCCTGGTCCAGTTCAGTCAACACTGGTCACAGCCAGCAAGAGGAGTGACAGAGGCAGTGTGAGACAGTGTGACACTTCTGCGATGGCTGGGGAGGAGAGACTCCCACACTGCAGTCCTACGAGAGCAAGCAGAGAAGACAGACTGACAGAGGCGGTGGAGGGACTGGCACAAGCAGTGAAACAGCTACAAACAAAACAGCAAACCTTGTTGTCCCACATCGATGCCAGACTAGGAGAACTGGAAAAGAGAATGGTGGAACAAGTTAGCCAGCTCTCTGACAAGTGTGACACTCTACAGTGTGATGTAGACGCCATGCACGACGTATGCTGTGACATGAAGGAAGAGAATGCTGCCTTGTTGGAAAAGATCAACAGCCTTGAAGAAAGAATGGAAACATCAGAAAGTCAAAATCGGCGAAACAACCTGCTGTTTTTTGGCATTCCTCGGAAAGCTGCAGAACTTTGGACTGACTGTGAAGCAAAGGTACGTGACGCTATTAGAAACGAACTGAAAATAGCAGATGAAGTTATTATTGAATTTGCAACCAGAGTAGGTAAGGCCATTTTGGTCAGATTTCAATCTGTAAAACAGAAAGAACAGATCCTGAAAAGTGCAAAGAAGCTTAAATTACCGCATTTATTTGTGAAAGAAGATTTTTCCCACAATGTAAGAAATAAAAGGAAACATCTCCAACCTCTTCTTGATTCTTTGCGGAAAGACGGCAAAAAGGCGTACCTAAAAATGGACAAAGTCGTGTGTGAAGATACAGTGTACAGTTACAACACATATAACCACACCATCGTACAGCAGCCCAGACACAAACATGATGCAGGCACCTCGAGGCCCAGTTCCGGATCACCGGCAGCATGTCATCAGCAGAAACCAAACGATAGTGGCGGTGCCTCAACCAGAAAGTACATGCAGACAGAACCAGACAGTACTGAGGGCAGACGATCAGCACCTGCAGCCAGAGCAAGGCAAAACCAGACAGGAGGGCGTGGTGTCAACAGCAGCAGACATGAAGACCACAATACCACAGGCAGCCATGGGGGTTTGGCAGAGGGAAGACATCGCCAGCCACGCACTGGAGATAGGATGTCGGCCGGCCCCAGTCTTCTGATGCAGATCAAATCAGGGCTACACATGAAAATCTTCCCAGTGCAAGAAATCAAGTGTGTGATATCAATAATCTGAATAGGCTTGATAGCCATGATGTGTATCATAGTAGAACATCTTATGGTAACAGGGGAAATGGTAATTATGATGATGATGGTGATGATTGTGGTAATAAGGAAGGGGATGATGAAGGGGAAGATGGTGGGGATGATGATAGTGACTATGATGGTGGCGTTATTGAAGAGACAGAAGATGATAGCAGTGGTGGTGATAGCAATAATGAAGATGTTGATGACGGTTCAGTATCAACAAGTTACAGTAAAAATGATGAAAATAGTAACAGTAATTCTAGTGACCAAACAGACAATGGTGGACATAATATTACCTTTTTAGTTTGGAACATTGGGGGGCTTGTGAGCCAGCTGGGTGACAGTGATTTTATGAAATATGTGAGTGACTTCGATGTTGTGTGCCTGGTGGAACCATTCCTGGACAACTGCTTTGACTTGTCTTATCACTTTATCAATCATGTGAAGTACATGTCTTCTGCTATCAAACTCTCCCATCAGGGTCGTCGTTCAGGGGGTATTCTGTGTATGATTAAGAAAAACATTGCCCAACATGCACTAACAGTTGATTCTTCAAACGATCATTTGTTAATACTAAGACTGTCGAAATTACTGTATGGTGGAATCAATGATGTTATGCTGATACCTACCTACATCCCACCTAGTGGGAGCCCATACTACCAAAGAAGTGGTTCTGCTTGTTATTTACATGATGTCGAAATTATATTGGGGAATATAATGGAGGGTCAAGAGGATTGTGATGTTCTTCTGGTTGGGGACTTGAATGCAAGGACTGCAGATTACCAGGTAAACACACAGCGAACCTTAGATAATTTCACACAAAACCTGAAAGACAGTGATGAATTGATGTTTCATGGACGAGTGTCAGATGATGATGTCCTAAATGGTTTTGGTACTGCTCTTCTTGATTTTTGTTTATCTTTTGATTTAAAAATCAGGAACGGTGCATGTAATGTACCTAAATCAAGTAAGTATACTGACATATGCCCTCAGGGCAATAGTGTTGTAGATTATTGTATTTCTACTTGTCATCTTGCTGACAGTTTAACTGATTTACGTGTGGAGGAAAGAATAGAATCATCACACATGCCACTTAAATTTGTGCTTAAAACAACTACAGAACAGAGAGTCACAAAGAAGGAAAAATCGGTAAGTAAAATCATCTGGAATGAAGACAAGAACGAGGAGTTTTGTGAATATATGATATCTGCAGAATTCCAAAACAAAGTGCAAGAGGCTGTGCAACTAACCACAGTAGACATAGATCAGGCACTTGAAGTATTTAACAGCATTATGAAACATGCAGCTCAAGGCATGATTAAAAATGTCGGGGGGAAAGCTGGGATGTCCAAAAGATTTTCTCCATGGTATGACCAAAAATGTGTGGAAAAGAAAAGGCTTGCTAGAAGGCAACTAAGGAAGTATAAGAAAAGTAGAAAAGAGGACGACAAACAATGTTATCAGGAAAGAAGAAAGACTATAAAAATACGCTTAAACATAAAGCACAAGATTATAAAAATATCCAACTTAAGGCACTCATGAACTCACTGAATGATCCAAAACATTTTTGGTCATCAATCAGGAAATCACGATACAGGGCGGCTCCTATGAGTGAAATAACTACAGAAGAATGGCGTGAACACTTTAATCCGCTACTGAATGCAGGCGCTGGGGAAACAAGAGGGCAGGATAACGATGTTATAGCAGGCGAAGGAGAGGGGGACCAGTTTCTGGACAGGGTCATAACAGAAGAAGAGATTAAAACAGCAGTTAGACATCTAGGTAATGGGAAGGCCGCTGGTCCTGATGGCATTCTCAATGAAATGCTTAAAGCATCGGTGGGTGCTATCATGCCATTCCTCCTTAGGATGTTTAATAGTATGCTCAACACAGGTGTTTACCCCATTGAATGGACAAGTCTATAATTGTGCCACTCACAAAAAGGGAAAAAACTGATGACCCTGGTAATTATAGGGGAATATCTTTGATTAGCTCACTATGCAAAGTTTTTACGTCCATTCTTAACAAAAGATTGTATGAATGGGCAGAAAGCAACAATAAGATAGATGAAAGCCAGGCAGGATTCGAAGACATTACTCAACAGTGGATCATGTGTTCACCTTGCATGCTTGTATACAGAAACAGTTTTTGAATAATGCAAAACTGTATGTGGCTTATATAGATTTTTGTAAAGCATACGATAGTATTCAACGTCCTGTGTTGTGGTCTGTTTTACTCAGAGCAGGGGTACACGGTAAGATGCTTAACATTTTAAGAAGCATGTATGATACTGTCAAGATGTGTGTAAGAAACGGAAATGAATATTCAGATTTCTTTAAATGTGTCCAAGGTCTAAAACAAGGTTGTGTTGCTTCACCAATACTCTTTTCTTTTCTTATTAATGAACTGGCACATGAAATATTGAGTCATGGGAAGCATGCAATACGCTTGTCACCAACTGAAACAAAGTTGTTCATTATGATGTTTGCCGACGATATTGTCTTAATGTCATACTCTGTTATTGGCTTACAGAACCAACTCAACCTGCTGTTTTCCTCATCAGAGAGGCTTGAAAGTAAATCTGGAAAAAAGTAAAGTAATGGTGTTCAGAAAAGGAGGGTTTTTAGCATCAAAAGAGAACTGGTTCTATGGAAATGAAAAATTAGAAGTCGTGAATGCCTACAAGTACTTGGGTATAACCATGTCCACCAAAATGAGCTGGACTATAGCAGTGAATGACAGGATAAGCCGAGCAAAGAAAGCAGTCTCAGACATTTTGAATTGCCTTTCCAGAATGCGTTGTAAACTTGCTAAAGTTTTCTTTAAAATGTTTGATGACAAGTCCAACCTATGTTACTCTACGGATCCGAAGTTTGGGGGTACACAAAATATGATTCCTTAGAAAAGTACATTGTTTGCATGCAAGAGATTCTGAAAATCTCATTAAGAGCGCCAAAAACGTAGTGTATGGAGAACTAGGAAGACATCCACTGTACATAAAATCGGCAGCAAACTGCATCAGATATTGTTCAAGCTTCTGAAACAGCACGACTCAAAGTATTCTAAATGTGCTTACAAACATGCTGTTGGAACTTCATAATCGGGGTCGTGCAAATTGGGTGACATATATCCGTAATCTGCTGTGCCTAAATGGTTTCTCGTATGTTTGGACCTTTGGCAGTGTAGGCAATGAAAAAACGTTCATTACGGAATTCAAAAATGAGATTAAAAGTGACGTGTTCTGTCAAGAGTGGTTTTCTTATTTTGAAAGCAATGTGACGTAGATTTATATGTGAAGATAAGTGCTGTCTGGAGAGAGAAAGGTACATTGACATAATACTTTCAATACATATAGGGTAGTTTGGCGCGTTTTCGAATTGGAGTATCGGAAATTAATTTTCATAAATTTAGATATGCGTCTATTGATGAGAAAAGAAACTGTCCATTTCTGTAAAAACGTGTTAGAAGATAAAGTGCATGTGATGTTTCTCTGTCTGTTATAAAGTATCCGACAGAAACATCTCAGTGTGGCTGATAAGCATCCATATAATATCCAGCTGGCAAAGATATTCAGCACCCGAAATGAGATGTCAATCTTTAATTCTAGTAGATTTATATATTATATGTACCAAGAACGCCGGAAACAACTGAAACGATTTCAGCTTAATGTTATTAGCTTGTGTCTATTCATTGTAAACGGAATTTGATATTTTTGTTTTCTTTCTATGATTGATAACCTGTTTTAAAGTGTGTGTGATGTGTGTGTGTGTGTGCATGGGCATGCGCGTGTGTGTATGTGTGGAAAGTGTATGGAGTTTGCTATGAGCGAACCCAGATGAATTAAAATTGTAATGTAATGTTTTTGGGAATGTTGCTTAAACTTTTTATCCGTGATTTGAAATCATTTGCATCTTTTTTATTCATCTTATGTCTACCCCATTTGTATGGGCTGTTGCCTTATATTTAAAAATTCGAGTTTGCGATTTCTCTCTCTTCTTTTCTCTCTCGCTCTTCCCCTGTTTACAAATGATTGGTTTTATCTCTCCCCATCTCTGTCGAATACACCAGTAAGTACCATTTCCGATTCTGTTGATGTCAGATTTAGACTGACAACTTAAACATAGGCTTTTTTCTTCTTTTTACAGATAGTACTCTCCCTCTCTCTGTGTCTGTCTGTCTGTCCGTCCGTCCGTCTGTCTGTCTGTCTGTCTGTCTGCTTTGTCTGTCTGTCTGTTCGTCTGTCTGTCCGTCTGTCTCTCTGTCTGTCTGTCTGTCTCTCTGTGATATCGAAATGATTTTCTTTATGTTTACTTGAACTCATTTGTTTTGACTATTATCAAGGATAGTTCTTTCTCAGGGCAAGGGTCGGCATACGAAAAAAAAAAGCATATCAATACTGTCTTATCTGTAACCATTGGAAATAAAGATTATCAGTCAATCAATCAACCAATCAATCAGTCAGTCAGTCAGTCAGTCAGTAAATCAGTCAATCAATCTCTCTCATGTGCGGCCTTTTGATCTGGGTGTTAGCGGTTCTCTTTGAGGGTGTTCGCGACATGCAGTCCTCTCTTCATTGCCCGGCTCCTGTTCTGTGTTCCTGTCGATCCATTGAAGGTGAGCGCGTGCAGATGCATACAGGGGTGAGCAATAGGATGGTGGAGATCGTGTCTGGGGGTGGGAGGGTTTGGTTTTTTGCTTTACTTTTGTGACTGCATTTACTACTGTCTTCACAGGAATATCTGTCTGTCTGTCTGTCTGTCTACCCATCTATCTATCTATCTATCTATATCTATCTGTCTGTTGTTTTGTCTGTCTGTCTGTCTTGTCTATCTTTTCTATCTATCTGCCCGTCCGTCCGTCTGTCTGTCGGCCCTGTCTGTCTCTTCTCTCTCTGTCTCTCTCTATCTAATCTATATATACATATATTGCCAAGGATTAAGAGTGTGTGTTGTCTGTATGTATTGTGTGTGTGTGTGTGTGTGTGTGTGTGTGTTGGGGTGTGCGGCGCGCGCGCGCGCGTATCTAAGCCATGAATCTGCAATGCACCCAGGGATGGTATCACCACAACGTCACTCCCCACTTTTCCCCCGTGAACCTCCAACCTTTAACAGGAACTCAGCGTAAGATTCAAGATTTAATTCCTTTCACCCCTTTTGGGGTATGGAGGAATACAAACAAAATTGAACAGGAGAATAAACCTAACAGCAATATACCCCCAAAAATAATATAAATACTACTAACAGTAACTGAAAAGCAAGAGTTCATCGCATAATGATAAGCAAACAGTATTAATGACTCAATACTATTTTTAGGTATACACAGGCACGGAAGTTTACGGGGAAAACCAAAACTGAGGTCACCATGAAACCACAGGCAACCGGGACCACCGATTCAGAGACATCTTTCTTTTGTTATTGCAACACGCTCATTTTTTATTTATTTTTAAAATTTATTTTCTTCTTTTATATCGAGGATAATGGAAGCGGTTATGAGGATAATGTGATGAATATGATGATGATGATGATGATGGATATGATGATATGATGATGATGATGCAATAGAAGCACGCCAGCTTAGAGACGACTACTTGACAAGGCTGTACTCCATGCTTCCTATCTTCATTCATGTATCTCCGGGTCAACCAAGCCCGAGAGAGACAGACGCTTGCAGTGATGGTCGAGTACTTTGAGCATCACTCTCCACACCGCATCCGTCAAGCGAATGAAGCTCGAGCGAGTGGTCCAAGGATCCAGCAGGAAACCCACTCTTAGTAGGAGCTGACCAAAATAAACGAAAAGGAAATCTTGACTTTTATGGGATTCGAACCCGCGATCTTCCAGCCCGGAAGACAACGCGAACCATTACGTCACAGCGGCTGGTAACTTGTTGAGTTTTGCCTTTATGTTGAAAAAACAAATAGATCTAATTTTGGTCCAACAGAAATTTAGTAGACTGCAATTATCTTATCTTGGAAAGCCAAAGGACGACCAAGAAGAAGATGGAATGATTCCGTGGCCGACACCCTAAAAGCCCACGGCATGTCCCTCCTCCAGGCTACACGCCTCGCTGCCGACAGACAGCTATATCTCCCCGCGACACCTCCGAGTATAAGCGGAAGACAAAAGTAAAAGTAAGTAAGCAATTATCTTATATCGACACGTAAACACAGATTATACAAATGAACGTATTCTTAAATAAACGAAATAGAAGGCACACATACGCGCGCGCCGGCGCGCAACACACACACACAACACCACACACACACACGCACTACACACCACCACAACAACCCCACACACACACACTACACACACAACAACACACACACAAACACAGAGGATGAAAAAAGTTATGTAAACTTAATCTTCTCCCATCAATAAAGTTAATTTTAACTTGTCTTCACACACCACACACACACACAACACACACACACACACCACTACACCCACACACACACACACACACAACACACACACACACACACACACACACACACACACACATCACACACACAACACAGAAGGATGAAAAAAATTATGTAAACTTAATCTTTTTACCATCGATAAAGTTCATTTTAACTTGTCTTCACACCACACCACACACACACACACACACACAAAACACAGAGGATGAAAAATTTATGTAAACTAATTCTACCCTCATAAAGTTTATTTTAAATTTTCTTCACAAAAACACCACACACACAAAACACCACACACGCCACGCACGCACGCCGCACGCACGCACGCACGCACCACGCACGCACCACAAAAACACAGAGATGAAAAAAGTTATGTAAACTTAATCTTCTACCCTCAATAAAGTTCATTTTAAACTTATCTTCACACACCACATTACAACACCACACAACCACACACACACACACACACCCCACACACAACACACACCACACCCCACTCACACCACACACACACCCCACACACACACAAAACTCACACACAACACCACGCATTCACACACACACCACCACCACCACCATGCAACACTCTAACCCAAAGAGGACAACCTGTACACAGTAAACACACCACCCCGTTGTTGTTTCAATCAATGGGCGAAAGGTTAATCAATCCATCAGGGGAGGGGGGGGGGGGGGGGGGAACATTAATCGCAAGCTGTTTTCTCTGTTCCAAAACTCCCCCAAAAGGAAGGAGATAAACTTACCTTAGGCCGCACTGCACAGTTGTTGGGGCCCCCTCCGGGTTTTCCTGGGGACAAGGCTACAGTCGGTCAAACACCAAACGTGGTCTCTAAAGCCCTGCTTACATCACCGCCAGGGTTCGTTTGCCTGGTTGGAGGGTTGGTTTTTTTCTTCTCGCTCCTCTGCTTGAGCTCCCAGGTTCACCAATGATGAGATTTTACCGCATGCAGCCATTCATGTGCCCGCCACTGAGGTAGCCAAATTCAGCCTTCAGGGATGGTGTGTAAACGCGACACCGGTCCTGTGCGAGTAAGTTCGAAGAAGAAATGGTCGTCTTTTCCTACCAGTGCGAGATAGTCTACTCTTTTGGAAGGCGGGGAGGTGTAAGTGGGGCAAGATGCCTGAGGGCACGCCATACCCTACCTATCACACCACTACACCTATACTACTCCATACACATAATCCCATTAAATCTCACACCCATGACTCCCCACCTACATTACACACACACAAATGTTTCACATCAACCCCCATACTACAGTATACCGACCACTAATAATCTCCACTTTCTATCTCTACACCCATAAACAACTTCCCCAACCCACTACACACACCCTAAATAGATCATCACCCAACTATCACTACCACTCAAACTCACATACACCACATACAACACCAACCCACATCAACCTCACACTACATCACACCCCATACCAACCCCCACTTAACCCTTAACCATCCTACACACACCACACCCATTAAACCAATTTCCATAATTACATTACACCACACACCACTGCTCACTCCATTACTCTACCACATGCATACAGCTATTCCACCATAAACCCCCACCCCTGCACCCCTACCACTCACTCACCACACCAACTACACACACTACATCACACACACTAATCAACACACCTATACACAATCCATAAAATCACACCCCATCCATCACTAGCATACACCTACCACATTACACCCACCCCACTACACCACACCCATTACAAACCACTATACATCACACCACACCCATACACACACAACCACATCACACCACCCCCATTACACCACCCCCACTAACACACTTACACATACTACACCACAATCAACATCCCCATTACACCACCAATCCACCCAACCACTTACTACCCCACCCACTTACACCACACCCCATCCCACTACACTACACCCATACACCTACTTCCACACTACATTACACCACACCATAGCACCTCATCCCTTACACCACCCCCCCATCTACCCACATCTCCTCACTACACCAATCCCATTACACCACTATTCCCACTACATTACACACACCCACACTTCACCCTCCCATTACACACACCTTACACCTTTACACTACCCCATCCCCACCCATTACCCCCACAAACCCCCCCCATACCAACACCCCTTTTCCCTTCCACATCAACCCCATACATCCCACACTACACCAGCCTCACTCACTACACTGCACACACCCCCACACCCCTACGCCGCTTGATTTGTCTGGCAAGAACAACGTATAAAAATTCAATTTTTTTATTATTATTTTACAAACCCCCAAAACACCACACCCCACATCACATTTCACTCCACTCCGTACACCCCACTCCCCCCATCGCATCACATTTCACTCCACTCCCCCATCCATCCACTCTGATGATAGGGTCTACATGAGTCCAAGCCATGTGCCCAGACCCTGGTTGTTGTTGTTAATAGGGTTCTATTGTTTTTGGTGTAAACGTCACAACCCATCATCGTCAGTGTTGCCTTGTATTGGGGTGTACTCCTACCCCCCTTTGTTATGTTTTGTTCTGTGTGGTTTCTTTTTCCGGGAAGTTTTCACAATCTTTAAACTCGTCATCTTATTTGTTTCCCTGTTGACGCAAATTGTTCACTTTCAGCCCATTTTTTTCATATTCTTTTCTTTGTCGTCGAAAAGTCTGACGCAACTATGTTGTTGTTATATGAGCGAAGATACGTCGCGCTGCCATTAAGCGCCTGCCAAGTCAGGTCCAGTGCATCCGACTTCGGCATTGGGAGAGAAAATCTTTTAAAAGAGAGAGAAACATTTTAAAGGGAGAGACAATCTTTTAAGTCTTTCTGGTAAAAAAAAAAAAGGCTGGTGAATGGACCAAGAAGGCAGAAAGTAGACGAGAAGGAGGTGACAGGAAGAACAGTTACCAGGCAGGAACAAAGAGAGGCATATACTACTACTACTACTACTTATACTACTACTACTACTACTCCTACTACACCTACTACTACATGGAATTTATACAGCGCTATATCTTGCAAAAAAAACCCAAATCAAAGCGCTTTCATTCATCCCAGTCTTTCACATGCAGCCATATCCATGCTAGAGTATGCACATCAGCCTTGCCTGCTTTACGGAGTCATTTCATGTGTGGGTGCCACGAGGTTCTGGACTGATACGACTTGTGTTTAAACCCTGTGAGCGGGCAACAGCAGAGGTAGAATTCTAACCAAGCGGGAGGCTAACCTGCACACCGATTCAGGAACAGTTTCTACAGTTGACCCACCCAACAAAAGAGGGCAGCTCTAGTTTCCTTTTCAATCCGCAAACAAGCACGCAAGCGGGAATTTACACACACACACACACACACACACACAGACGCAAACACCGGCAAAAACGCGGCAAAAACACACACACAGACGCATGCAACTATGCACGCGCGGCCACACACACACATGCACACGCATACTCTCTCTCTCACACGCACACACACTCACACAGACACACACACACACACACACGCGCGTGCGCGCGCGCGCACACACGAACGCACTCACACACCAGAATTCGTGACATAAAGTGGAGTAAAATAAAATAGATATAAACGCGCCCATGTATGTATGTATGTTTGTCCATCGTGTCCGACGATGACCTCCAAAACAGCAGAGGAGGCAGCCGCGCGCACACACACACACACACACACCCACACACTACACTACACTACACTACGCTACACACACTAACTACACTACACTTCAAATGGCTGCCCTTATCAGCAGCAGAAGTAGTTCAACAGCTCAGAGCTATCCCCTGTGTAGGCCTGCTATCCCTTATCTCCCTCACTGTTGGTATAGTAGTCTGCTCAGCAGTGACATGTAGCCAGCTACACACACACACACACACACACTACTGATTACACAACACACTGGGATCTTTTTTCTTTTGGGTGCGGGATCATACTCTAGTGGCAGTAATTCAATACTTATCAGTCGACTTGAGAGAGCCTGCATAGTTGACGCGCGAATACACTTACTACAATAGTGTAAATAACCGTTCTTTTACACACACACACGCGCACGCACGCACACACACGCACGTGCGCGCACGCACACACACACGCATGCACATACAAAAACAATGACGTCACAACATGGCGACAGTAACCAGCTGCTGAAATTTGCTGTGTGCTAAATCAAGTTTGATGTACAAACTGAAAAGACTCGAGTCTACTTTCAGCATGGGTTTTGGAGACCCATGAAAAAAGAAAAAGTAAGGGGCCTATGAACAAGACAGAAAGGGGGTCCCACAGCCAAACCACCGGACTCAAAAAACCCGTTCGGTCAGTCACAACTGGTAACCATGACCACCAATTCTGTCCCTGCCCCACCAAGCTGACACTCCCTGGCAACCTAAAGCTGGGTCATTCACAATGTATAAATCCCCTCTTTAGGAAAACTGGGGGCTGACCGGCCGCCCTTCAAACTTCCCCTTGCCGCCACAAGAAAGAAGCCTGAGAAAACGCCCAGCATGGGGACCCGCGGGACACAGACTGCCACTTGACTCACCCCTTCCCACCTCCCTCACCGTAACCCATCGCGGAATGGCGAAACATTGCCCTCATCACCCCCACTGACAATCAAAAGAAAAGGTCAGTGGCTAAAGAAATGCCAAAACAAAACATCCAGAACCCGACCGTTTTCGTAAAAAATGGGGTGACAAAAGAATTGGATGAAACCCAAAACAAATTTTAATTGAAGGCCAAAATTCTGGTTTTCCCCTGGCTGTTAGCTATGACTCATCTAGGCGGAGTCAACAGTAGTGGGCTGGGTTTGCCTTTGGTTTTAAATTTTAAAAAAAATTTAAAACATTGACATTGCCACATTCCCACTCCGGGGATTGGAAGATTGATGCCAAAGGGAACCACAGGCCGTTATCCACTTGGGTCAATATCTGAAAACCACGATCCCTTTGGGCCAGTCAGACAATGGTTCAAAATAAAAAAAATGTGTGACCTCATTCCCTGACACCAAAATTGTATCACAAAATGCCCCCGTAAAAGATATTAATCTTCAATAAAGCTGTATATTTAATGCATTATTTGTTCTAAATTTTAAAATTGAAAAAGTTTCCTTAATTTCCCATGCAACATAAAGCCTTGCTACAACCATTTCAAAGACTCCCCGCATCTGAACACCGGGGTCCCATTCTGCCAAAAACATGGGCAGGCTGGTGCTTTAGTCGGGAAAACCCCAAGGGGAAAACCCAAGACGCGGGTTTCAACAAAAATTTTCCCCGTCACCCGATCACCTATGTTTAAAAATTTACCCTACACCACCCTCCACCAGTGGCCGTTTCCTTCCCCAATTCCCTTTTCCCTGGTGGAGACAGCAAGACACAAAACTACTTTGTTTGGCTGAAAAGTGACTGGTAGTTTGTACATCAATTGATGCAATAGCTTAAGCTTGGTGTTTTTTTATTTTTATTCATACCCAAGTGCTAGCTGTTTACTTGATCATGTGCAGGTTTATTTTTTGGCAACAATTTAGTCCATAATTTTTAAATTTTAAATTTTTGTTTAATGTTTTTTTTTTGCAGTTTAGGGTTGATGTTGTTTTTTTTGAAAAAAAAAAAATTTTTTGTGTATTTTTTAAAAATTGTTTCCCGTACTTTAAAATGCCTCCCCGACTAGATCAAAAAGTCAAGAAATTGAAACTAATGCAGGGAAAAAGCTAGATCTATTTCCATTTTTACATATCTAATCCAACTTTTTCCCAAAACAAAAAATACCAACCCCTTGTTTCAACCTGAATGTAACCAGGAAAAAACTACCTAAGCTGCCGGGTTTTTTATACCCCACCTGTCCATCAAAGGTGGATGTGCTACCAAAATCATTGCTTATATTTGAAGGGGGGTGGATTTACTGCACATGCCCTCACCAGTGCCTAACCCAGGCCCTAGTTTTCCCCCATGTGCGCACGCGAAAAAATTTGGGGAAAAATTTTAATAATAAATATGTTCTTAACCTACCTGGGACCTAATGATATGAACACTGAATGGATACAAAACCTTAAAGAAAATAAAAAGGTTTTAAAAGGGGAAAATTTAATCACGCCCTTTTTGGGATAAAGACTGTGAAAAAAATTCTCATAATCGCTTTGTAAAAACTATTGTTTCCGCCGACTTACAAAATGATGGCGGTTTACAAAAAATCCCGACATTGCTAGTCACGAGCTCACCTTAGTCTACGCTATATCTCCTCATTAGCCCCAGATTTGTGAGTGGTCAACGCAAAAGCCCCCCTTGGCGGGATCACCTGCCTGTCTTACAACGCTATGGACGACAGCTTTCGGACACCCGGGAAGAAAAAATTCCCAAAAATTTAATTAAAAAAAACAGACTGGAAAAAGTTTAAAAGCATCCTAAAAACTTAAAACACAGACACTTTACACTGACAACATAGCCATTTTTTTCCAGTTTTAAAACGAAAAATTATTAAAGCTGCCACTTTTTCTTCCCCAAAATAAATACCCTAAAAAAAAATAAACATCTGGGAATTCTGGTGGCACCAGCATGTGGGAAGCAGTAAAAAAACAAACGTTTAAAATGAAAAATTTATTTAAAAGATAAAACTCAGAAAAAAATGTAAAACAAAAAAAGCAAAAAATTATTTAAACCCTTTGTTGTACCCAGGAAAAGAAGAACTTTGGACTTCTTTTTGTCCAGAAATTTAAAATCATAAGAAAAAAAAAATTTTGGGATAAATACTGAAATGAAAAAAGGTGTAATTTTTTACCAACTTGTCCATTGCAACTGGTGAAAAAAAATTTTCCACAAACATAGAAAAAGCAGGGGGCCTTTGCAGACATTTTTTTGAATCAAGCGCTTAAAGGATTGTCATTTTAAACGCAGGAACTACGAACAGTAAGAAAGTAAAACAAACGTCTGACCCGTCTCTAAAGGGTTCGTGCTTTAATGCCCCAATACACTTGACGAAGTAAGAGATGCGTTAAAATTTTTTCTAACAAAAAAGTCTGTGGGGTCAATGAAAATTCCAAGACATGTTGAAACATTTACCAAAAAATTTCATTTATCTACCCCAAAAACTCTTCAATAAATGTTGGATCGAGGGGGTATGCCAAAAAAGGGGAAGGATCCTTTTGTTTCAGTTCATAAACAGGGAAAACCTAAATCGACAAAACAGCTACAGACCCTTGCTTGACCTCCATGAAACTAATGGAAAGAATTATTTTTAAAAAGGCTGTGTATTTTTTGCCATAAAATAAAATAATCCCGTCAATCAGAGGGTTTTTAAAAAAAAAAACTGCATAGATAATTTGGTTAAACTATCAAACACAAGTAAAAATGCAGTTGAAAAGAAAAATGTTCTTGCAAAAATTTTTGATATTAGAAAGGGGATATGGGCCCGTTTGGATGCAAATTTTTGGTAAACTAAAAAAATAGGGTGTTTCTGGGCACTTGTATTTTTTTATCAAAAGTTTTTTTTGCAGACAGAAAAATTTTAAGAAAGTGGGTTAAAACATATTCAAGTTTAGATCGTTCATATGGGACTACCCCAAATTCGTGATAGCCCTATCCATTTAATATCTTGCGCATGATCTCCAATGAATTTATCAAGGATATTATCTTTGTACAATTGCGATGAAATCGTGGTGAATGTTCTTAAACGTAATAAAAACCAAAAAGAGCGTTAAATTACATAAAAAGGTAATCAAAGCCGCTTGATAACATCGAAAAATATATGCTTTAAAAGGATTTACTTGTCCCCCAGAAAAAACTCATGGTGCTTTTTTTAAAAAGGCATAAGGGGAACTACCAAGATTTAAAATTGGGGCTAAAAAAATTTTAAAAAAAAAATAAATAAAATTTTTTAGGGGTTTTTTCTAACTTCAAAAACTAACTTGGAATCACATATTGACACTTATTTAAAAAAGGCAAAAAGTGCAAAACTTACGAAGATAATTAGAAAAAAGTTTGGGGACAAGACATTTTCAATTTAAAAGTTTAGTACATCCTTGTTCGTTCGAAATTTTTATACGGGCAAGAAAAAAACTTTTTCAGCGCTCCAAAACTTTACTTTAAAAAACTACAAAATGTAGACGCAAAGCTTCAGGTTGCACTTTGGGGTTCCGTTCATGATCCTTTGGGGAAATAAATGAATTGGACATTTCCCTTTGGTATTACCGTCAACGGGATTGCCCCAAAAATGTTTTTAGAAAGAAAAAGATAAATTTTTTTTCCGGGAAGTAGAAGTAAAATTTTGAACTACAGTTTCCCAAAAAAGCAAAAATTATTCTTCCTTAATGCCCCCTTAACACATATGGTCTTATTTAGTTGGAAAATTTAATGTCCAAAAACAAAAAAGGGAAAAAGAGAGGGAAATTCCTTTTCCATCTGGGGGATGAATAGACACTTCGACATAGAGGGAACTAATGCAAAAAAGAATGAGAATCTGAACATTATGGTTTCTGATGTTCGATCCCACATCCATCATAAGTATTTTTATCATTTTCAAATTTATACAGAGGATCACTCTGGATAAACAAGAAACAGTTTTAGCTTTTGTTTTACCATCTTTAAAAATTTAAAAATCTTTAATTTTTGGTAAACATCATTCAATTTTTAAGGCGGGAAATTTGTAGCAGTCTTAATGGTCTAAATTATGTTTTTATTTGCAATTTTGTTTTTTTCCCTCCTTTTTTGTGTTGTTTTTAAGTCGTATGTTTGCTTTAAAAAACCTTGTGGTACAAAATCTTCAAATATTTCATTTGAGATTTAAACATGTCATACACCTTTTAACCCTTTAAAAGGGGACGGGCCTTTTGTTGGGTGCCTCACACAGTGATCTTTCCAAATGGTGGGGTGATTTTGAGCTAAAAGAGGTGCAAAGCTGAACGGAAATAGCAACATTGCACGTCCTTTACTTACAAAAGGGGTACCACTTATTAGAAAAAACTCATGGAAAAAGGTCAAGAAACGTATCACCTAAAAAGAGATTTCTAAAAAATCTGTCATCAAAACTGATAAAGAGAGGGTCGTGAGCCCGCCTAAGGCTTGCTCAAAAATTTTCCCCAGCAAGAAAAGTGAATAGTTTTTTTAAGAATAAAACTTAATGCATTCGTAACCAAATCAGTAAAACGTAAATGCTATTGGGAGAATATTTCTAATATCAAAAAAATTTGAATGTAAGAATACAAAGTTTTTTACCTCAATTTTTTGAAAACTCCTTAAAGCATATTCAATAAATTTTAATTTGGCTTTGAAAATTTCAAAAGGGTTTTGGCATAGTCCTAAGGGCATTTGTTATAGTTTCATTTAACGTAAACACTTTTATGTTTTTTGTTTCGGTGATTTTTTTTGGGTTTTTTTTAAAATACTTTTTATTGTATCTTTTTCTTTGCACGTTTCTTTTCATGATTAGACTACTTTCCCCCCTCGCATTTTTCAGTAGGGCCTCTACACCCCTCAATATCAACACCCCTTGTATACATTTTTTTTTTCTTTCTCGTCTAATATCACTGTGAGTGAACAGACGTAAAATCGAAGACAACAACAACATACAAAAACACAAACATACACACATACACAACACAAACATACACAAACACACAAACATACAACTTTGTTATTGCACAAAGGAAACTTGTATTTGTAGATCTACGCCAGAAATCGTTCATTGGTAAGATTTTAGTTGGGTGGTGTGGTTTTTCCTGTAAGATTTGCGGCAGCTAGTCAAGTTTTGCAAACAGTGGGCCCTGTCAAACCCATCAGACATGGAGTCAGCACCACTAGGGTCAATACTGGGACCACTCTCCTTTCCAGTCCATGTCAACCACTCCCCCGCGACCCTACAGAGTACAAGCGGAAGGAAAAAGTAAAGAAAGTAACTAAACCACTTACCCCGTTTTATTTAGTTTGCTGGCGATGCATCTCTCTCTCTCTCCTCCTCCTCTCCTCTCTCCTCTCTCTCTCTCTCTCTCTCTCTCATCTCTCATCTCATCTCTCTCTCTCCTCTCTCTCTCTCTCTCTCTCTTTTTATTTTGCTTATAGATTTAATCGTCGTATTTACATTTAGTATCCCGTTGAATGCTTTATTCAGATTTAATATTTCAGTTCTACTCCCTAAATTGACTGTATTTGAGATTCAGTGAATGTTTTATTTGATATCTTGTTTTGAGCGTAACCAGTTTATGTATAAGCTAATTCCAAAATGCAGATGTCCTTCTCTATGACTATACATGATATTCATAAAGATTCTTATGTTGACATTGATGCATGGTGTGAGTGCGTGCGCGCGCGCGCGCGTGTGTGGGTATGTGTGTATGTGTGTGTGCGTGCGTGCGTGCGTGCGTGCGTGCGTGTGTGTGTGTGTACGTGTGCATGGGGATGCAA
Source organism: Rapana venosa (assembly GCA_028751875.1). NCBI lineage: Eukaryota > Metazoa > Mollusca > Gastropoda > Neogastropoda > Muricidae > Rapana > Rapana venosa. The sequence continues at coordinate 3,740,001 of CM054141.1, forward strand.
ATTGCTTCTACAATATTTGTTTCATGTAGTTTACTATTGCTGTTGCCTCCCATAAAAGCACAAAGAACTTTTGCCATTTCTTTCTGTTAGCCAAAATGAAACTATTTACGTGGTTTGTTCTCCTTTATCTTATAGTGGTTTTGCTTTGTTTGGTTCTGTTTTGGTTTGGGTTTGGGGTTGTTGTTGCTTTTTTGAGGGGGGACTATTTGGTTGTTCCCTCTCCCTTGTTGTTGCCGTTTTCGTTTTGCTCTTGGTTCTTGCTATTTTTTTCGGTTGTTTCTGTGTTTTCTGCTCTGCTTTCTTTCTTACTTGTTGCTACTTTTTTTTTCTCTCTCTTCGGTGATTTTTGTGGGATTTTTTGTGTAGATATTTTTCCCGTAAGCTGTGTAAGTGTATTGCTATGGGCTTTATTTTATTTTATTATCATATATATCCTTAAGGGTGAGGACTGGATGTAAAAAAGCACATGGGTGCTTATTCATTATCCTCGAAATGAAAGAATTTGTCATGAAAGAATTTGTCTCTCTCTCTCTCTCTCTCTACATCGTCTCTCTCACTCTCTCTCTCTCTCTCTCTCTCTCTCTCTCTCTTCTCTATTAAGATGTATCCTACGGGCGGGGACTGGATGTAAAAAAGCACATGAGTGCTTATTCATTATCCTCGAAATAAAAGAATTTGTCATTGTCATTGTCTCTTTCTCTGTTAGCGTTTCAGACCCCTGTAGGTTAACAAACAAATTTTAAGACAGTATTGACAGATCAATTACTAGGACTTCGTTAAACCATAAAATGTCCTTAAATGCACAAAAAAACCTAAATGTATGTCGGTATTAGCGAGACAGAAAAGACACAAGAAAGAAAGAAAGAAAACCTAACTTTCAACAGAATGGTTGAAGAAGTTGATTCTCATAAAATATATGTTATCATCATTGACAAAAATCTGACTTGGACTGACCACGTGATGTCACTAGGAAAGCCTCTTTCTCAGAGGCTACTTCAATTATTTAACATTAAGCAGCACTTTCTGAATCACCATTCTCGCAAACTATTTTTTGGTGGTGGTCATATGTTGCCTATTGTTGGCTATGCATCAACTCTTCGAGAGAATTGCTCTGAAACGAACTTGAAATTCAATCATTGCTTATCATATTCTTTTCATTCCTCGATTACAGCTCCGAGATTTGCAAATGGTGGGATTTTGCATACGCGACCGTTTTAGCCCATAATGAAGGTAACCGCATTCCGACTTCAGGGATGTATGCTGGGTATGTTTGTGTTTCAGCTGACGTGAATGACGGGATCTTAAACGCGCACATTTTATCTTCCGCTTGTGTATATATACACGAAGGGAAAAAAGGCACTGGCAGGTCTGCACTTCAAGTTGACCTGGGAGATCATAAAAATTCCCACCACTAATTCACCAGACGCCGCCGAGATTCGAACCCACGACTTCGACTGCGATTTGCCGGCCTAGGACTGGGCCCGGGTTGCAGCCACCACCACCACGGCAATGCCCATTGCTGGGGATTATTATTCCCTTCTTGAAGTTAACGTCAGTGCCCACTCCACTCCCCTCAACGTCCTTCGGATGAGACTATAAACCCAGACCTGTATGCCAACGCACGCAGAACATTCTGCACACACGTTAAACCCTTTCTGCCTTTCGGAAGAGTAGGCCACCCACGTCGGTAAGAACGGATGACAATTTTAAAAAAAGAACACCCAAACAAAACCAAAAAGAGGCATGCACGCCAGTGCTGTGATTAGACTTCATCCCCGAAGACGGAAAGTGGCGACCTTCATGGTGGGCCAAAACGGTCGCATACGTTAGAATCTCACCATTGGTGAACCTCGGTGGTCTAGAGGTAACGCGCCTGTCCAGAATGCGAAAAGTCCGGGTCGGGTGTGTGCGTGGTTCGTACCCCGTTTGGGCCCGAAACTTTTCCCCATCCATTAGACCATGAGTGGTGGTCTGGGCGCTAGTCTTTCGGATGAGACGATAAACCGAGGTCCCGTGTGTTACACAAAATTTTCATCGCACGTAAAAGAACCCACGGCAACAAGGGAGTTGTCCCTGGCAAAATTCTTAGAAAAAAGCCACTCTGATAGGGAAACAAATACAGTTGCAGACCAAAAGAAAAAAAAAGAAAAAAAAAGGGTGGCGCTGCTCTTGTGGCGACGCGCTCTCCCCGGGGAGAGCAGCCTGAATTTCACGCAGAGAAATCTCGTGACTTAAAGTGGTATAAAATAACAAATAAAATAAAAAATAAAATAAAAACCTCGAAGCTCTTGTCGAAGACCCAACAAAACAAAACAAAAAATTAGCACACTCCACAGACACAATCATTTGCTAATAAGTCCAATACCCAAACCTCACCGCCACAAATCGCGCATCTTGTATTCAGGCAGCAATTTGAAGCTCCCCAAAATGTGAAAAGACTGTACCCCAAACAAAATCTCAGCTTATTAAAGCACATAAAAAATACAATATTTTATGGCAGAAAAAAAAGTATATTTGATGAATAAGTGTTTATAGAAACTGACTGGTAGGTCAGTGAATCCTGCTGAAGTACTGCACCATCGTGGTCCCTTTCCATGTAACATGCTTATGGCGCGGTTTTATTGAACATGGAATCAAAATAATGTTGCTTGTAAATAATGCGTGAGTGGGGGCAGGGGGAGAGAGGCGTAGGCACTAATTGCTGTTACTATTGTCATTACATCAAACCAGAGGGCGGCACAAAAGAAGACATCCACAACAGACTGGGCAAGGCCAGAAGTGTGTTTAGGGAGATGAACAATATCTGGAGATCAACTCAGTACAGCACCAACACCAAGCTGAAGCTATACCAGAGCTGTGTTGTGTCTACGCTCCTGTACGGTTCTGAGTGCTGGAGGATGACGGAAGCGGATCTTACCAAACTTCGATCCTTTCACACCGTATGCCTCCGAAGAATTCTCCGGATCTTTTGGCCAGAGAAGATCTCCAATGAAGACCTACTACGGAGATGCAGGCAAGAAGACATGGGAACCATCATCACCAGACGACGGTGGAAGTGGATTGGGCACATCCTCCGAAGAGACCCACAGTCAATCACAAGAACAGCATTGCACTGGACCCCAGAAGGAAGGAGAAAGAAAGGAAGACCAAAAGCAACGTGGAGGAGGACTGTAGAAAGTGAGATGAAGGCGGTGCAGCACTCTTGGGGATCAGTGACTAGGTTGGCCCAGGATAGGCAGGAGTGGAAGCGCTTTGTTGCTGCCCTACACACCACTGGGTGTAATGGTTAATGATGATGATGATTGTCATTACAAATGAAGTGAGTGCCCAGTTTACATAGGCGTGTATATTCCTCTTCTTCTTCGAAAGCTCAGGCAGCAACTATTCTTTGACTGCCATAAGAGCGAAGACGCGTTACACTGCCGTTAATTAATTAAGCGCCTGACAAGCCAGGCCCAGCGCATCCCACTAGGGCTTTGGAGAGAATGGTTATCTGTTCAAGTCTTTCTGGAAGAAAAGGCGGCAGGAGAATGGACCAAGATGGCAGAAAATAGACAAGAAGGAGGTGACAGGAAGAACAGGAACAAGGCAGAAACAAAGAGAGGGATAGAAAAAAGGGAATTCCTAGCACATCAATTTCAGAAGGTGGGGATGCTGTTTATACTGTTATATTCCCCGCAGGAATATCGGGGGTCTGTGGGTGTGTCTGTTACTGTAAGTTTGATTCCTTTCGACACAGAGCATCCTTTACACAGTCACTAGATTGAAAATCTCCGCTTGGGACGTGAATATATTCACAACAACAATAACAAACACCTCTTTTATTGGAATACAGACTAGGAAGTTGTAGTGGCAACATATTGCAGCCAGAAATGCTTTGGACATTATTTTTCTTGGTATCACCTTTTTCTTTCGTTTTGTTGTTGTTAATATTACAGTTGGTGCGTAGATTTTTGTTTTGTTTTTTGGCGTTTGCTCGTCTGCCTGTTTGCATCCAGAAGACACGATGCACGCCAAAAACGCAAATATAGCAGCCAGTGTGCATGCATGTGTGTAAGAGAAGGGGGAGGGGGGGGGGGGTAGGAGGGGGAGGGGGGGGAGAGCCTTATTTAAAAATCTCATACGAACGGCAATAAGCGTGCAGTCTATTAACTGTGTGTGTGTGTGTGTGTGTGTGTGTGTGTGTGTGTGTGTGTGTGTGTGAGAGAGAACGGACGAGGATAAGAAAAGGAATGGTTGATGTGATCGTAAGATAGTGTAACAGAATACGTTATTATTATTATTATTATGATGATGATGATGATGATGATACTAATAAATTCTTTTGTGCCTTGTATCTTGTTTTTTTCTTTTTTGAGGTTTGTTTCTTTAAGTAATTTTTTTTCTTTTTGGTGTTTCGAGTTTAATTTCTGATGTAAAGAATCTAAAAAAGAAGTTCTTTATTTATGATTAAAAAAAATTAGTTTCTGTTTTTAAATGCAGATGGCTGGCTGGCTGGGAAAAAAAGTGAATACATTGTTTATTCAAAGTTTTCACCGGGAAATAAAAGTTTGACTTTCACAGAGAGAGAGAGAGAGAGAGAGAGAGAGAGAGAGAGAGAGAGAGAGAGGAGAGAGAGAGAGAGAGAGAGAGAGAAGACACAGACAGACAGTATGGAGATACGTTAT
>CM054141.1:3754667-3774667 GCA_028751875.1 Rapana venosa
GAACCGTTTGTCTTGCGATTGGCGATCTGTGCAGTGGCAGAAGCCCACCTAGTGAAGGAGAGCAGAAGACTTTGGCTGGTTTTACCACAGGACGTTTCTAGACCCAGGAGGAGTTGTTATCTCTGTCGAAGCTGTCTACTCTACGACATAAAAACCACTTTAGGGCACAAGGGAGGGGATGAGGCTTTGGGAAGGGGGAGGGGAGCACTGTGGACCAGCACCAAGCCCCTAATCTGTCCCTAACTGAGGGCAGGGGTTCCAGTCTCCCCTGAGTTTTCTCTTGCAACAGCAGTTTGTTTTTGTCCTCTGCAGTGGACACGGGTACATTTTTTCTTCTTCGTTTCTCAGCTAGAGCACCCAGGTTCGCCAATGGTGAGGTTTTTATTTTGTCATATACAGCCATTTTCACCCACCATTAAGGTAGCCGCATTCTGACTCCGAGCTTAAACAAGAAACCAGTGTGCATGCGTTTTGATTTTAATGCAATTTTTTGTTGTCACCAGTTCTTACCAGCACGGATGGCCTACTCTTGTGAAAGGCAGAAAGGGTTTTAAGGTGTGCAGCAAGATGTTCTGCTTGCGGTCATACACGGGGCCTCAGTTTATAGTTTCACCCGAAGGAGTTTGGGGAGAACGTGTGTGGAATCAGTGTTGATGTTAACTCCAGGGGGGAAAGTCCCTTTTTGAACTGAGCATCTCAGTGATGACCCTAACCTGGATCTGATCCCAGGCCTTCAAATTGCTGACGCATAACGTTCTAACCACCAGGCTTCCCCCCCCCCCTTTCCCTCCCTCCCTGAACAGGATAGCCTAGTGGTTAGAACATTGCGCTCGCTATCTGACGACCCGGGCTCGATTCCCGTTCAAGGGGATATTTTCCCCTGGAGTTAACATCAGTGCAGACTCCACTCTCCCCCAAAGTCCTGCGGATGAGACTATAAACCGAGGCCCCGTGTGCGAACGCACGCAGAACATCTTGCGCACACGTTAAATCCTGTTCCGGTTTTCGTAAGAGTAGGCCATTGTGTGCGGGTGGGAACAGATGACAGAATTCTCAAAACTGCATACACACGGTGACTGGATGCAAAAAAGCACACAAGCGCGTATTCCATTAGCCTCGATATAAAAGAATAAATAAAAAAAACATTGGTACTGGTTTCACACTCCTGAAAAGTGCTTCAGGTGAGACTGAGGCCCTGTGTGCAGACGTATTCATATCATTTTGGGAACGCGTTAAAACCCGACCACCTTGTGTAAAGGAACAGGCCAACTACGGCCGGTGGCCACATGGAAGGCAGGAACATACCCAGCATGCATCATGTGTCCTTAGTTAAGTCTTTTAACCCGAAGTCGGAATGCGGCTACCTTAATAGTGGGCAACACCCCCCTCCCCCCCTCCCCCCAGCGGCATTCGCAAAATCTCACTATTGGTGAATGTGGGAGGAACACACACACACACACACACACACACACAAAACAAACCAAATCCAGCTGAGTCAAACCACTAAATCGCTCAACGTCTATGTTTCTTCTGTCTGCTCTTGTTGTTAATCTCAATTTGTTATTGTTGCTGTCATTGTTGCTGTTGCTGTTGATATTGTTGTTGATATCGTCATCGCTGTTGCTATTGTTCTTATCCCCATCTTTTTTTCTTTTCTCTCTTTTTATTTTATATTTTATAAGCCTTTTTCTTGTTGTTAGTGTTGCTTCCATTTACTGCGATTGTTGATATTGTTGCTTGTTGCTCTTTGTCTTATCTGCCTTATGATCTCTATTTTGTTGTTATGTTGCATTCATTTGCTGCTGTTGTTGATATTATTGCTGTTGATCTCCTTCTTCTTCTTCTCTCTGTCTGTCTCATCAATGGACCAGAAATAGAAGGACACGGTATCTGCAGCAGAGCGGAGAGAACGAGAAGGAGTGTACAAGTGAAGAGGTAGGCGGGTGCTGTTTTGTGGAGACATTTGTAACAGAGGGTACTGATCTTATAGTTTACTCTCTGTGGCACAGGCAGCCAGTGGAGAGATTGCAAGAGAGGGGTAATATGCTCAGATTTTTTCTTTCTATCTCATGATAGTAGTAGTAGTAGTAGTCGTAGTAGTAGTAGTAAGTACATAGGCCTAACTTCTATTTCCTGGCTGACTGACTCAACTTGTTACCTTTTGTGGTGAGTGGGAGACACTGTCTGCATCTAACACGTGAGTGATCATTGTTTACAGCACCAACACTCGGTGATTCGTGGAATAGTAGGCTAGCTTGGCCTTCTACGTGGCAACAATGGCTGAAAACAGACAAGCAAGAGGTGACAAGCAGAAAAGGAACAAGGCAGAAAAAAAGAGAGGGATAGAAAAGAGGGATTTCGTAGCACAGAATTTGTGGTAGGTGGAGATGTTATTTACACTGACAGGCCCCCCAGCGACCCCCACATTGGAGTATTGTGGAGTCAGGGTGGAAACAATTTCACAAGTAGGGCAGTGTATACTGTGACATGACTCACAGAATAAAACTTTGAGGGTAGCTGGGTGCATAACTGACAGAAAATAATAATAATAATGTGTGGAAAAGTGACTTTCCCTGAATTTCATGTTGCCATGGCCACGTGTGGTCAAAGGGGAGGCAATCAATCAGTCTAAGGGCTTGCTGAAGACAGCGATAAAGCGATTTTAGCAATTCAAAATGGTTTTTGCTCTCACGCCGATTTTAGCAAAGTCTTGACGGTTTGCTCTTGCGCTGTTTAGCAATTTACCACGGAATCCGGTGGTCTAGAGGCCTAGTAGAAAGCGGAAAGTGCAGGTGGGAAGTGTGCAGTTCGATCCCCCAGAAACAAAACTAATGTGTGGCGCTGCTCTTGTGGCGATGCACTCTCCCCGGTGAGAGTAGCTCGAGTTTCAGGCAGAGTAATCTGCCGTGACTTAAAAGTGGTATGAAAATGAAATAAATAAATAAAGGTTAGTTCTCACGTCGAATTTTGTGATTCACAATTTGTTGTTGTCATCAACTCTTTCGAGTTAAAAGAGAAATTGAGGTCAGTGGTGCCTAAGGGAAGTAACTCCATATCATGAAAGGTGTGAACGACCATGACTTATGTCCCCTGGCTTTGAGGTCCCCCCACCCACACACACCATCCCGCCCCCTTCTCTCCTCTCTCTCATCCACCACGCAGGGAAATTAAAGGATGAGGTGGGCAGGGAGTTGAGAGAGCGACAGACAGACAGACAAAGAGAGACAGTCATTCAAATGAAGCAGACAAGTAGGCCTAAGGCTTTTTCAATAACTTTATTTTCTGGTAACACACACACACACACACACGCGCACGATCATGCACTGACACAATTAGAACAAAGGATAATACAAACAAAACAAACCCAATGACATTGATGTGATATAGCACAGATGTCTATGTGCCAATGGTTTATTTTTATATTTGGAGAGTTTTCCAAGGGTTGGTGGGTAGGGATGGTCGGGGATTCTTATCTTCAATGGGAGTGAAAGGACCTTTTTTAAAAAAAAAATACATTTTTTAGTATACTTTTCAGACTTTGCAGACATCGATGAGCAAGGAATTTCACATTGATGAAACTTCAAAATCTGTGATTATTTATTTACCGTGGATCACACAATAAGATGGGCTGAAATGGCCTATATGGAACTGGAACTTGTAATCTGACGCTGACTGATGTCACAAGTTTTTTTTCTGTTTTTTTTCTTTTTCGTTCTGCGGCTAGGTCTCCGAGGTTCACCTACGGTGAGATTTTGAGTTATGAGACCGTTTTTATTCGCCCCAAAATGAGGTCACAAGTTTGAATTTCCACTCAGAGATCCATCTGAGGGGATCTTTCGCCATGGGATTCACATTAGTATCAATCCATTGTCCTGTTAAATCCTTCAGATGATACTATCAATCGAGGTTTCATGAGGTAACATATGCACAACAGCTTACACACATTAGAAATAAACCACCATCCATATTTGGTTGAAGAGTCAACGATGATGATGGCGTGGGTGACAAGAACATACCCAGCATGCAACTTGTCACCAGGCAAAAAATGGGCTCCGCCAGGTTCACCTTGCCCGAGATATACACTGCCTGAAAAAAAACACTTCAGTGCAGTGCCCCAATGACTCCTTAAGGAGTCAAGAGAAGAAGTCAGCCAATGATTCAATCCCAGCACAAGACAACAGGGAGCCAGTGTTTCTGAGATGATCAAGTATTTGAATTGAACTGAAGACTTGAAGGTGTGAACACTCTGACACAAGACAACCAGTGAGTCACACTGAAACAACATCACAATTATCACCAGACATTTTTGTTTATGATACGCAATATCGAGACAGAACCAACCTGCAAAATAATTTATCACCACTTTTGTAACAACGTCAATTTTCACCATGGCACAATCCCTGCTATCTCATGATAAAATCACATGTTGTTTTACTGGGCATTGTCCTTGACGCAGGAAGTGTACACCAGTTACTGAAATGCATCATCAACTCGTTAATACATAATCACAAATATGAGCTTTTTCAAACTATGCTGCTTATATATGACAATCATTCTTAACACATCCTCTCATAATCATATTGTAACAACACGAATATAGCCAGATATAACTCGCGACAGATTACACTGACTGAACATATCACATACCTCCGTTTTAACGACATGAATATGGCCAAGCATAATCGGGGACTGAAAAGATAATAATTATCATCACAAAGTATTTTGTAACATCAAGAGTATAAACACGAACTTGGCCAGAGACAGCCATTTATAACCATGACAACCTTTGAAAGACAACAGTTTTGAAAGAATTATAGCAAAAAATTAGAAAACAATAGAAAAAAACCTGACAAAAACCCTAACAAGCAAACCATCCAACTAGCCAAACAATCAACCAAGCACTCGATCAACCAATCAACCCAACCCAACCAAGTCAGCCAAATCCGACCACCCACCAACTAAAACTGAGCAACAGGGTTTGTGTGAAAGACTGTCTGCCAGTGCGGAAAACATACACCTGACAGTGACATCCATACAGAACAGCTTCATCACACACGCTGTGAGACAGAGACTGCAGTTGCCATGAGACAGACAGACTGCAGTTGCCATGAGACAGACAGACTGCAGTTGCCTCAGACAGAATGCAGTTGCCATGAGACAGACAGACTGCAGTTGCCTCAGACAGACTGCAGTTGCCTCAGACAGACAGACTATAGCTGCCATGAGACAGACAGACAGACTGCAGTTGCCATGAGACAGATAGAGTGCAGTTGCCATGAGACAGACAGACTGCAGTTGCCATCAGACAGACTGCAGTTGCCTCAGACAGACAGACTATAGCTGCCATGAGACAGACAGACAGACTGCAGTTGCCATGAGACAGATAGAGTGCAGTTGCCATGAGACAGACAGACTGCAGTTGCCATCAGACAGACTGCAGTTGCCTCAGACAGACTGCAGTTGCCTCAGACAGACTGCAGTTGCCATCAGACAGACTGCAGTTGCCATGAGACAGACTGCAGTTGCCTCAGACAGACTGCAGTTGCCATCAGACAGACAGACTATAGCTGCCATGAGACAGACAGACAGACAGACTGCAGTTGCCATCAGACAGACTGCAGTTGCCATGAGACAGACTGCAGTTGCCATGAGACAGACAGACTGCAGTTGCCTCAGACAGACTGCAGTTGCCATCAGACAGACTGCAGTTGCCATGAGACAGACAGACTGCAGTTGCCTCAGACAGACTGCAGTTGCCATCAGACAGACAGACTATAGTTGCCATGAGACAGACAGACAGACAGACAGACAGACTGCAGTTGCCATGAGACAGAGTGCAGTTGCCATGAGGCAGACAGACTGCAGTTGCCTCAGACAGACTGCAGTTGCCATGAGACAGACAGACTGCAGTTGCCATGAGACAGACTACAGTTGCCATCAGACAGACTGCAGTTGCCATGAGACAGACAGACTACAGTTGCCATGAAACAGACTGCAGTTGCCATGAGACAGACAGACAGACTGCAGTTGCCATGAGACAGACTGCAGTTGCCATGAGACAGACTGCAGTTGCCATGAGACAGACTGCAGTTGCCATGAGACAGACAGACTGCAGTTGCCATGAGACAGACAGACTGCAGTTGCCTCAGACAGAATGCAGTTGCCATGAGACAGACAGACTGCAGTTGCCTCAGACAGAATGCAGTTGCCTCAGACAGACAGACTATAGCTGCCATGAGACAGACAGACAGACTGCAGTTGCCATGAGACAGATAGAGTGCAGTTGCCATGAGACAGACAGACTGCAGTTGCCATCAGACAGACTGCAGTTGCCTCAGACAGACTGCAGTTGCCTCAGACAGACTGCAGTTGCCATGAGACAGACTGCAGTTGCCATGAGACAGACTGCAGTTGCCTCAGACAGACTGCAGTTGCCATCAGACAGACAGACTATAGCTGCCATGAGACAGACAGACAGCAGTTGCCATGAGACAGACTGCAGTTGCCATGAGACAGACTGCAGTTGCCATCAGACAGACTGCAGTTGCCATGAGACAGACAGACTGCAGTTGCCTCAGACAGACTGCAGTTGCCATCAGACAGACAGACTATAGTTGCCATGAGACAGACAGACAGACAGACAGACTGCAGTTGCCATGAGACAGAGTGCAGTTGCCATGAGGCAGACAGACTGCAGTTGCCTCAGACAGACTGCAGTTGCCATGAGACAGACAGACTGCAGTTGCCATGAGACAGACTACAGTTGCCATCAGACTGACTGCAGTTGCCATGAGACAGACAGACTACAGTTGCCATGAAACAGACTGCAGTTGCTATGAGACAGACAGACAGACTGCAGTTGCCATGAGACAGACTGCAGTTGCCATGAGACAGACTGCAGTTGCCATGAGACAGACTGCAGTTGCCATGAGACAGACAGACTGCAGTTGCCATGAGACAGACTGCAGTTGCCATGAGACAGACAGACTGCAGTTGCCTCAGACAGACTGCAGTTGCCATGAGACAGACAGACTGCAGTTGCCATGAGACAGACTGCAGTTGCCATGAGACAGACAGACTGCAGTTGCCTCAGACAGACTGCAGTTGCCATGAGACAGACTACAGTTGCCATCAGACAGACTACAGTTGCCATGAGACAGACAGACTGCAGTTGCCATGAGACAGACTACAGTTGCCATCAGACAGACTACAGTTGCCATGAGACAGACTGCAGTTGCCATCAGACAGACTACAGTTGCCATGAGTCAGACTGCAGTTGCCATGAGACAGACTGCAGTTGCCAGGCAAACCAGCTATGCTGAAAAATACTGTCAGCGACAATTGGAGCGAAAAATAATGACAAACACTGTGAGACAGTTATTTTGTCAGAGCAACGCGGAAGCAAAAAAACCCCAAACAAAAACCCCCAACCAAACAATAAAAACCTCACTTCAACTTGCATTTCAATTTTACCCTTTTATTTTCTTTCAAAATATGCCTAAGCGCAGTGACTTTTTGAAGAAGTGATTTGGAATTTTAGTGATGGTTTAAAGTGTTTCAGCTAAAACAAATAGTGTCATCATTCCTGTCTATCAGCTTCCTAATGCAAAAGCTGAGCATATTATTTTCGTTGAGCACTCTGTAAGCTTTTAGCTTGTTGACGCTTATGTGAATATGTATGAATTTCAAGAAAAACCTCTTTGTTTAAACCAAGGAGATGAACGTTCCATATTTACCATAAATTTACTAGAGATATTGCACAATAATTTTTGCCAGGGACAATGTGAGCACAGTACATATTTTAAAACAAATGTAGCAGGTAAGTTAAGAGGAGCACAATAAACTTACCAAGCATTACAATGTTGAGCACAACATGTTTTACCCAGGTGCAGCACAAAACAGTCATTTACCAAGGTACAGCACAATACAGTCATTTACCAGGGTACAGCACAATACAGTCATTTACCAAGGTACAGCACAATACAGTCATTTACCAGGGTACAGCACAATACAGTCATTTACCAGGGTACAGCACAATACAGTCATTTACCAAGGTACAGCACAATACAGTCATTTACCAAGGTACAGCACAATACAGTCATTTACCAAGGTACAGCACAATACAGTCATTTACCAGGGTACAGCACAATACAGTCATTTACCAGGGTACAGCACAATACAGTCATTTACCAGGGTACAGCACAATACAGTCATTTACCAGGGTACAGCACAATAGTCATTTACCAGGGTACAGCACAATACAGTCATTTACCAGGGTACAGCACAATACATTAACCAGGGATCATACAGTACATACAAGATTTACCAGGAATCACATGGAAAGTACAATAAATCTATCAGGGATCGCGTTGTAAGCACAATAGATTTATCAAGATTGTGAATACACTACATTTGCTAAAAATACACTAAATCTAAAGAGGCTGTAAATGCACTAAATGTACTAAAGAGACGGCCAATACATTAAAAGAAACTGTGAATTCACTAAATTTACCGCAGAGAGTGTGCACACAATAAATTCACAAGGAGCACCATAAGCAGAAGACATTTAACCACAGAATCTGTTGGCATAAAAAAGTATCAAACAGCTGTGAACGCCAAAAGAATGGACCACATCACCCTGTGAGCACAATGCACTGATCCGGGTAACAGTGAGACACCAGAAATGACAGAATCATAGAATACAATGAAGCCACCCCACTGCACAAAGGTGAAACTTATTTACAGGGACTGGGCAAGGCAGAATAATTCAGCCATAAGCACAGAAAGGCTGTATCCCCCCTCCCCCCCACTGCCCCAGCAACAACTAATTAGTGAAACAGCCATACGCAAAAATTGACTCCCCCCCCTCCCCCAAACACACAGCACAGCAGAAAATACTTTACAAGACAATGAATTCACTAAGGACCTGGCAAACAATATATACAGACAATAACAAAACACGACAAACTGATCAGAAAAACTGCACGCAGGAGGAACAAACCGTAAAAGACAAACAGTATATATGTGAACAAAGTTCTCATTGGGTATGGAAGGCACAATAAATGTCATAATAGGCACACCACAAGGAATAATGTGTATATAAACTGACACTAACAACGCACAGAAAATGGTTAGTTCATCAGGCACACCGTGTGAAGAAAACTAAGGAATCTGAAAAAAACACAAACCCCTGCAAGAAAATGTACAACGTTGTCTAAACAAAGTTTAGAAGGAAGATTACAAAATATCAACTTGGACAATAACTGTTGAGAAAATGACACAATGAAAGTGACAAATTGTTGCGCACACCAATGACCATAGCTCGAGCACTTCTGCACATCCAATCTTCTACACACACACACACACACACACACACGCACACTCTCTCTCTCCTTTTATTTGTAACAAATCTGAAATATTATGAGAAAACAACTGAAAATTCAGACGTAATATTTTCATAACCTGAGCATTAAATACCTGGGAGCATAGAAGAAGGCACAAATGTTATTAAAAACAAACAATGAAGTATTTGAAAAAGTAACAAAAATTTCAACTGAAATCGAAACCTGATGATTTTCAATTTTAATGTGAAATCTGTTCTGCTCTACAGATGAAAATAAAAAATGGTGAACAGGTCTCACGATATCGAAAAATAGCAAATTTGAATGCATGTGTAAGTGTTTCTGGATGATTGTTGATACAACTGGTTAGATATGGTCCCATAACAACAAATGACCACACGTACGAGAGACATAACAAAAGAAAAGGAAAGCCTACTTCTATGAAACAAAACTTGCCGTGTATATACAGAGGTGGGATCTTGTGAAAACTCTCCATAGCATTAGCGAACAAACCCTCAGAATTCCAGGGGCCTGTCAGTATAAACAGCATCCCCACCTTCCGCAAATTCTGTGCTAGGAATCCCTCTTGTCTATCCCTCTCTTTGTTTCTGTTTTGCTCCTTTTCTTCGAATCACCTCCTTCTTGTCTATTTTTGGCTTTCTTGGTCATTTCTCCTGCCTTTTTACCAGAATGACTTAAAAAGTTAACAAATCTCTTCTACGTCGAAGTCGGATGCGCTAGGTCCGACTTGCTGGCACTTAACCGGCAGCGCAACGTATTTTCGCTCATATGACAGAAAACAGTGGTCGCTGTCTGAGCGTTCGATGGCGAAGAAGAATACTATTGTTATTATGCAATCAAGAAAGAGAGAGAGAGAAGACAATAATAATAATAATAATGTATGGAATTTATATAGCGCTGAATCTTGTAAAGCAACAAATCAAAGCGCTCAGATTTTATTTCATACCACTTTAAGTCACGGCAGATTTCTCTCCGTGAAATTCGGGCTGCTCTCCCCGGGGAGAGCGGGAGAACGCGTCGCCACTTAGCGCTGCGCCACCCTTTCACCCTTTTTTTTTTTTTTTTTTTTTTTCTGCAGCTGTATTTGTTTCCCTATCAGAGTGGCTTTTTTCTAAGAATTTTGCCAGGGACAACTCTCTTGTTGCCGTGTTTTTTAAATTTTTTTACGTGCGCTAAATAATTACGTGTAACACACGGGACCTCGGTTTATCGTCTCATCCGAAAGACTAGCGCCCAGACCACCACTCATGGTCTAATGGATGGGGGAAAAATTTCCGGTCCAAACGGGGTACGAACCGCCGCACACTTCAGACCCGGACTTTTCGCTTTCTAGACAGGCCCGTTACCTCTAGACCACCGATCCACCAAGTGGTCATTCTCCAAGGTAGCGGTGAGGTGTGTGTGTATGTTGTGTGTGTGTTGCATGTGTGTTTGTGTGTTTTGCGTGTGTGTGTGCATGTGCGTGTGTGAGAGAGAGTGAGAGGGGTGGGGCACAGGTGGAAGAGAGCAGTAATGACTGCCCACCACACACCAAGATGGAAAACCATAGATGAGGGCCCATGTTTTCTTAGGTGAAAACATAAGTAATAAGGCAGTCACGTTGTCAGTCTGTCATTTAGTCCATCCGTCAGTCAGCCAGCAAGTTTGTGAGAGTGGGTAAGTACAAAAGGTAAACAGAGTATGTAAGCAAGCATAGTAAACAAAAGGTAAGCAGATTATGTAAGTAAGCATAGTAAACAAAAGGTAAGCAGAGTATGTAAGCAAGCATAGTAAACAAAAGGTAAGCAGAGTATGTAAGCAAGCATAGTAAACAAAAGGCAAGCAGAGTATGTAAGCAAGCATAGTAAACAAAAGGTAGAGTATGTAAGCATAGTAAACTACATAATGTGTGCACCACATTCAAGTAAGTATTGAGAAAGACTTGGCTGTTGAGATCTAATAGCAGCTGAAATAGTGATATATAGAATCAGGTGTTACGAAATGGTGATATTTTCAGGGATGTTAAAGATGAATTGGGTGTACTGTTACGAAACGGTGATGTTTTCAGTAATATATAAAATATGAAACAGTTTTACGAAGAGATAAATGAGGTGTTATGAAATGGCGATATTTTCAGTGATGTAAAAGATGAATCAGATGTTATGAAATGGTGATATTTTCAGTAATATAAAAGATGAATTGGTGGTTCTGAAATGGTGATTCTTTTCAGTGATGTAAAAGATGAATTGGGTATTACAAAATGGTGGTATTTTCAGTGATCTAAAAAAAAAGAATCAGGTATTACGAAATGGTGATATTTACAGTGATATCAAAACAGAATCAAGTGTTAGGAAATGGTGATATTTTCAGTAATAAATAAAAGATGAAACGGTTTTATGAAATGGTGATATTTTCAGTGATGTAAAAGATGAATGGGTATTACAAAATGGTGATATTTCCAGTAATATCAAAACAGAATCAAGTGTTAGGAAATGGTGATATTTTCAGTGATATCAAAACAGAATCAAGTGTTAGGAAATGGTGATATTTACAGTGATATCAAAACAGAATCAAGTGTTAGGAAATGGTGATATTTACAGTGATATCAAAACAGAATCAAGTGATAGGAAATGGTGATATTTACAGTGATATCAAAACAGAATCAAGTGATAGGAAATGGTGATATTTACAGTGATATCAAAGCACACATGGTGATATTTTCAGTGACGTACAAGATGAATCAGGTGTTAGGAAATGGTGATATTTTCAGTGATGTAAAGGATGAATCAGGTGTTAGGAAATGGTGATATTTTCAGTGATGTAAAGGATGAATCCCTCACTATGCACAGCTGTCGAGAACAACGTGTTGTCTTTCCCTCAGCATTTCTTCAAACTTGCATGCACTGTGCAGAAAAAAATATTACATTGATTTGTGTAACTTTTCAATGGTGATACGAGTATCATTGATCAAACGTGTAATTTCTCTTACACAAAGATGGTTAGCATTACAAAGCTCACAAGACATTTTATGACATTTATTTATTTATTCTTCTATTTGGAGGATAGTGGAATAAGCACTCATGTGCTTTTTTCCCATCCAGTCCCCGTGTGTATAGAGTTTTGTAAATTTTGTCATCCGTTCCCACCGGCACACAATGGCCTACTCTTCCGACAGGAGGAACAGGTTTTAACGTGTGCGCAAGATGTTGCTGTCTGAACATCCCACGAACAAGAAGAAAAAAAACGAAAAAAAACCTGAAAAAAAACCCAAAGCAGCAGCAGCAGTGCCTTCTGGTCGACTGACAATTACTGCTAGCCGTAAACAGCCAGCGTGCTGTCGTCATCAAACTACGCCATCTACAGCCTCGTCAGGAGGAGATAATCATTCTTGATAATGATATAAAGGCTCACTGTGTTCACCTGTATATGTATATATATATATATTTTTTTTTGGGGGGGTGGGAGTGGGAAATACCTTTACTATGTTCAGCTGTACTGTTTTCATTATCAAAAGAAACAAACCTTTATTGTGATTAGCTGTATCGTTTTCCATATCATAGTAATTGAACCTATCACGAATTTAGATTTGCTTACAAGTAAGAAAGGGATACGACTATATACACATTTACAATCATACTTTTGGAGTGTGTGTGTGTGTGTGTGTGTGGGTGCGCGTACGTGTGTATATGTGCATGTGTGCATGTGTGTGTTTCGATGACAGAAATCAGCTTTCAGTTACAAATAAAATCTGGTGTAATTTCAGGTGTAAGAAAAGCCAGGTTATATTTCTTCTAGTTTTTCGCCCTCTTTTCAGGTTATCTTCTCAATCAGCCTGGACATCTCAATAACACCACCATTCTCAGATGGTGACAAAAAAACTCCTCAGAGATGCAGTATTCTTTCTCCAGTGTGATAACAGCTCTAGAACAAAATAGTTGGAAAAAGCGGAATGTCATGAATTGGCTGTAAAAAGTAGAGATGTCATGTGGTTAGTGCAATAACATACAGGCTCAGACACATAGAATCAGACAGATAGACAGACAGATAGACAGACAGACAGACAGGCAGGCAGGCAGGCAGACACACATACAGAAACACACAGACACAAAGATACAGACACACACAGAGATACAGACACACACACAAACACATAGACACACACAGACACATACAGACACAGAGAGACAGACACACACTTCAAATGAAGGCAAGGGAATAATTGATATGTGATGGCACAACATGGTATATTACAGAAGGCACACAGGAGCAAAATCATGAGAATAAATCTGTCAGGATCCAAACAAAAGCGAAAACAACAACAACAGTTACAATTAAATATATATATATGTACAGACAAACACACTCATCAATCAACCAAATTGATAATATATACAGTCATTTTTGTTACATGCATAAGTCAGCCACACACACATGCACAAATATCTGTTCCAAAATCAATATATCTCTAAATATCAAGTTATTAAAATGTAATTTAAAATATTGCAGCTGTCAATGAATTAGCAAGAGAGCTTTCAAATTAGTTCTGTGTGTGTGTGAGAGAGAGAGAGAGAGAGAGAGAAGAGAGAGAGAGAGAGAGAGAGAGAGAGAGAGAGAGAGAAGAGAGGAGAGAGAGAGAGAAAAGGAAGTGAAAAAGAGAGAGAGAGAGAGAGCGAGAGAGAGAGAAGAAGAAGAAAATGGAAGTGAAAAGAGAGAGAGAGAGAGAGAGAGAGAGAGAAGAGAGAGAAGAGAGAGAGAGAGAGAAGAGAGAGAGAGAGAAAAGAGAGAAAGAGAGAGAAGAGAGAAGAGAGAAGAGAAAGAGAGAGAGAGAGAGAGAGAGAGAGAGAGAGAGAGAGAGAGAGAGAGAGAGAGAGAAGGAGAAAGAAAGAAGAAAGGAAGTGAAAGAAGAAGAGAGAGAGAGAGAGAGAGAGAGAGAGAGAGAGAGAGAGAGAGAGAGAGAGAGAGAGAGAGAGAGACAGAAGAAGACAGGAAGAGACAGGATAGAGTAGATAGAAAGAAGAGAAGAGAAGAGAAGAGAAAAGAGAGAGAGAGAGAGAGAGAGAGAGAGAGAGAGAGAGAGAGAGAGAGAGAGAGAGAAGACGAGAAAGAGAGAGACAGGATAGATAGAATAGAACAGAAGAAGAAGAGAGAAAGAGAAGAGAAGAGAGAGAGAGAGAGAGAGAGAAGAGAGAGAGAGAGAGAGAATAGACAGACAGACAGACAGAGAAAAGACAGAGACAGGATAGACTAGATAGAACTAGAATAGACTAGAAAGAGAAGAGAAGAGAAGAGAAGAAGAGAGGAGAGAGGAAGAGAGAGAGAGATAGACAGACAGACAGAGAAGAACAGAGAGGATCTCAGCCAGAAGAGACCTAAAAAGACACAGGCGAATGAGAGACGAGACAGAGAGGAGAAGGAAGGAGGAAGAGAAGAAGCACAACTCAATGTCAGAAAGCCAACAGCCAGCCATACACGGCCCGAAAGATAAAGAAACATTCTCTCTGCCAAATCGATACGCAGAGCCTGAACCTGTCAGGCGCTGTAACACGGCAGCGCCACGCATTTCGCTCATTGCAGACAACATGCTGACTGAGCGTTCAACAACCACGACACCAGGACGAAGAGAGAAGAGAACGTCAGTCCAATCGTAATACGCCATGAGACTGGCAGCAACACCCAGTCAGACACTGGCTCCAGACAAACTGAACTACATCCCGTCCCTCCCTGCGCTGGGCCGAACACGTAGCACCAGTACATGGTCCTTGCAATGACCACCAGCAACGCCGTCTGACGTAATGGCCAGTTGAGTTGACGTCACGAGCCGTAGTCCACGTCACACGACAGGGCAACCAGAAACCCTTGCGGGAGTAGCTCACCACAGAAATTCTGCAACACACAACACACAACACACAGCGCATGCACGCAGGACAAGCACGTAAAACACGCGCGCCGCACAACACACACACAGACGCGACGACACAGTACGTAAAAAGATCACAAAAAACGTAGCATGACGTAGTACGTAGGCACGCACACAACAGCAGGAAAGGTAAAACTGATGATTTAACATGAATTTAACACAGCTTGTGTAAAGAAGTTAGAAGGGAAGAAGAAGAAGAACAAGAAGAAGACAAAGAAGATGAAGAAAGACAACGACGACGAAGAAGAAGAAGAGGAGGAGAGGAGGAGGAGAGAAGGAGGAGAGGAGAAGAGGAGAGGAGGAGAGACGCAAAGAAGAATGCCAAGTATGAAAAAGAATCAAGAAGAATGCAAGAAGCGAATGCGAAAGAATGTGAAGAATAAGCAGAAGAAGAAGAAGAAGAAGAAGAAGAAGAAGAAGAAGAAGCAAGTCTACGCTTTGACCTAACCCTTGATCTTTGTCCTTTTTGCAGAAATGAATCAATCAACCAACCAACCAACCAATCAACCAACCCATCCACCCACCCACCCATTTTCCATGTTGTGCTCCACATGTTGCACCAATCAAACTCCCCGTTTCACTATACATTCATTGTCAACAATAATCATCTTCAATAAGGCATGGCTGGTTTTCCATTGCCATAATGAAGACCACTCTCTGTTATAAAACAAGTTTTAAGATTGTACCTTTTTCATTGTAAGGCCCAAACCTTAGGGAAGTGACTGGGTAAAAAACCAAAACAAACAGCATACAAATGCTTATCTATTATTATCTTGAAAATAAAGACTTTTGTTTCATCTTCTGTCTGTCTGTGTCTGTTTTTCGGTTTGTCTGTCTGATACATTTTTTCACTTTTTGTTGGAATGAAGACAGTTGGAAGCATAATTGTACACACCCCAGAAAGGAAAGGAGGACTGAGAGAGAACTCGAACTCGGAGAGAGAGAGAGGGAAAGAGAGAAAGACAGACAGAGAGACAGAGATGGAGGGGAGAGGTAGACAGAGAAAGAAAGAAGAGAGAGAGAGAGAGGGGGGGGGGGGAGATGGAGGGGAGAGGGAGACTGAGACAGAAAGAGATAGATAGATAGAGAGAGACAGACAGACAGAGAGACAGACAGACAGAAAAACCACCCTCCTCTAAAACAAATCCCCCTATCCTAAATCAACCAACCAAAACAAACCATTCAACAAACCGATTCAAAACATACAAGCAAACCGAACAAACAAGCCGGAAAGGAAGGGCAGTGTCACTCAGCTCACATCAAAAACAAACCAACAAAACCAGGCCGTCACACCACCACCGCCAACAATAACACCACAAACACTCAGGCTTGGGCACCACTCTTGTACGTGCCCAGGCCTGGCACTGTTGCTGCAAGGACTGTTCTATTTTTAGGGTGGCCCGCGGCGCCAAAGTGGGATGACTTGCCACCACAGTCCCTAAATCGGGGGACGGGATAGCCCGGTGGTTAGAGTGATGTATTATTCGTGATCTGCTGACCCGGGTTCGATTCTCGTTCAAGAGGATTTTTTTTTCCTCTAGAGTTAACATCAGTGCCGACTCCACTCTCCTCAAAAGTCTTTCCGATAAACAAGAGGTCCCGTGTGCGAACGCGGCGCTGAACATCTCGCGCACACGTTAAAACCCCTTCCGCTTTACGGAAGAGTAGGCCATTGTGTGCCGGTGGGAACGGATGACAAAAATTGACAAAACTGCGTACACACGGGAACTGGATGAAGAAAAAAAAAAGCACATGAGTACTTATTCCATTATCTTCGAAATAAAAGAATAAATGAAAATGAAAACTCCACTGGGACTCTAGTACAATCTCAAACAACCCCACCACCACAGACAAACACCCCCCCCCCCCCCCCCCCCATCACAGACCCCTCCCCCCCCCCCTCCCTTACCTGTATCGGCAACGTAGATGTTGTCCTGAGCGTCCACGCAGACTCCGTGAGGGTAGCACAGCTCGGGCAGCCCGCACCCTACACCCCCCACCTCCATCACCTGCTCCTCCAGCAGCTCGTCGATGACCTTGACCTTGTGGTCGTTGGTGCAGGACACCACGGTGAGGTCCGCGGCGGTCTTGGCCAGGTAGTAGGGGCCGTTGAACCTCATCCTCCCGCTGCCTCCGTCCCCGAACCAGGCCACGTTGTCCCCGACCTTGCCCTCGTCCCAACGGCACACCCGATCCTTGGCCAGCATCGTCACCAGGAAGCGGCCCCGCCTGTCCTTGGCCACGCCGAAAGGCTCCGAGTTGATGATGGCCGCGTGGCCGTAGATGTTGCGGAAGATGTTCTCGTGGCGGCAGCCCCCCGGGAAGAGGCAGGAGTCCCACTTGGCTAGCGCGTAGTCCTGCTCGGCCACCGCCACGACCACCGTGCCCACGGGCCCCATGCACACGTCCCGGATCTTGACGTCCACTCTGCGGGCGTGCTCCAGCCTGCCCGAGAGCTGGAAGGAGAGGATGTAGTTGGCTTTGGTCTCCGTCAGGATGACCAGAGGCGTGCGGAAGTACTCGTCCACTGCGATGCCCGTCACCTTCCGCATCTGCCCGTGCTCGATGTCCTCGCCGTAGTCGCCGATGACGCTGTCGAAGACGTAGCGGTGGAGCCGGGTTTCGTAGCTCTGGGGCAAGGTCTTGGAGGAGCTGCCGCTGCTGCTGCTGCTGTCTGTGCAGGCTGTCTGCAGGCCCGAGTCCGGGGCTAGCTGTGGGGGCAGGTCTTCTGCCTCCAGCAGCTCCTGGTGCAGGGGCAGTTTGTTCAGGTAGGCTTGGAACTGCTCTGTAATAATGTACAGACATTCGTGGACCAAGTTACAAGTTTGGTTGGTTTGTGTGGGTGGTTGCTTGCTTGTTTGTGTTGTTGTTGTTGTTGTTGTTGTTGTTGTTGTTGTTGTTGTTGTTGTTGTTGTTGTTGTGTGTGTGTGTGTGTGTGTGTGGTGTGTGTGTGTGTGTGTGTGTGTGTGTGTGTGTGTGTGTGTGTGTGTGTGTGTGTGTGTGTGTGTGTGTGTGTGTGTGTGTGTGTGAGAGAGAGAGAGAGAGAGAGAGAGAGAGAGAGAGAGAGAGAGAGAGAGAGAGAGAGAGAGAGAGAGAGAGAGAGAGAGATTCAGATTCAGATTCAGATTCAGAATATTTTATTGCCATTTAAGTCAAGTAGACTTATTTGACACAACAACAAAACAAACATCAGTTATAATCATCTCTTTGGCTCAAAATGATGTACACTAAAAGCATGTTGCATTCTACTTCTCATTTTCTCTTTTCTTAAAACATTCGTACACATATTTGATGATATCTGCTTGATAGGTATCAAATGTGATTATGTCACTTCATTTATTTATACATATTTTACGTTTTTTTGTCTATGTAATTTTTAATAACAAATTGTTTCGGAGTTCATCATATGAGATACATTCATCGAGTAAATGAAATTCATCTTCTATTTTGTTACAGTATCTACATTTTCTGTCCTCTCTGGATATATTTTGGTGCCTCCCTTCCTCTATAGTGTGGGAAGGGATAGCCAAGTGGTTAGAACATTGCGCTCGCAATCTGACAACCCGGGTTCGATTCCCGTTCAAGGGGATATTTTCCCCTGGAGTTAACATCAGTGCAGACTCCACTCTCCCCAAAAGTCCTTCGGATGAGACTATAAACCGAGGTCCCGTGTGCGAACGCACGCACAACATCTTGCGCACACGTTAAAATCCTGTTCCGCTTTTCATAAGAGTAGGCCATTGTGTGCCGGTGGGAACAGATGACAATTTACAAAACCGCATACACACGGGGTCTGGATGTAAATAAGCACATAAGTGCTTATTCTATTATCCTCGATATAAAAGAATAAAAATAAAATAAATATTAAATTGTGACAGCTTGTGCGAAATTTACAATACGTCTTCTTATAGGTTTTGTTTTCATAGTTTATTAAGTATGGTTCC
Organism: Rapana venosa; assembly: GCA_028751875.1. Lineage (NCBI taxonomy): Eukaryota > Metazoa > Mollusca > Gastropoda > Neogastropoda > Muricidae > Rapana > Rapana venosa. The sequence continues at coordinate 3,773,870 of CM054141.1, forward strand.
AGTCTCTATTCTTTGTTTTATTTTATTTTACTTATTTTATTTGATTCTTTTATATCGAGGATAATGGAATAAGCACTTATTTGCTACATATGCAGTTTTGTAAAGTATGTCATCTGTTCCCACCGGCACACAATGGCCTACTCTTACGAAAAGCGGGACAGGATTTAACGTGTGCGCAAGATGTTCTGCGTGCGTTCGCACACTGGGCCTTGGTTTATAGTCTCTGTATTCTGTGTGTGTGTGTGTGTGTGTGTGTGTGTGTGTGTGTGTGTACGTGTGTGTGTGTGTGTGTGTGCGTGTGTGTGTACGTGTGTGTGTGTGTGTGTGTGTTTAGGGAAAAAAATGTATTTTTAACGCAAAAGGTTTGATCTATAAGATGGGAGTTCAGTGCTCTACAATACCGACATCAGCCCTCATGAAGTATAAGTTTTAAAAAAAAAAAAGCTTAATGGTCTGTATGTAGCCTGCTTTGGTTTACTCACACAACAGGTTCATGTGATGACAGCATTTTGAAAAGACAACGTTCGAATGCTGAACCACATTAAGATTTTTAAAGGTTTTCTTTGTGGCCGAAATCCAACAATTTTAGGAAACAAAATCATCGGTTGTTGGCGGCAACTAACGATTTGATCCTTTTTTAACGTAAGCGGCTCAACCCCCCCCAATGGTTTTCGGGAGGTAAAAAAAAGGTAAAGGTAAATGTGTTCCATTAACCTATGCGGTTGTTGGGGAGGGGGGTCTCAGAGACCTCAGCTTCTCCAGGAGCCAGCATATTGAGGGCGGCGCCCATCTCCTCTC
>CM054141.1:3777167-3802167 GCA_028751875.1 Rapana venosa
ATAATATTTTTGTGTGTGTAGATGGATGGCTCGATGATAAAGCAAAAACATTCCTTGTTTGATGTATCCGTGTACCATCCGGAAAAAAGTTTGATTATGACTTGACACAGTCACTCACTCACTCACTCGCACGCACACGCGTGCCAAAAAGGGAGGAGAGAGAGCGAGAGAGAGAGAGAGAGAGAGAGAGAGAGAGAGAGAGAGAGAGAGAGAGAGAGAGAGAGACTGTGTGTGTGTGTGTGTGATTTATTTATTCCTTTTATTCTGTTATTTCGAGGATAATGGAATAGGCACTCATGTGCTTTTTTCCCCATCCAATCCCCGTGTGTATGCAGTTTTGTCAAGTTTGTCATCCATTCCAACCCTCACACATTGGCCTGCTCTTCCGAAAAGCGGAACGGGTTTTAACGTGTGCGCAAGATGTTCTGCGTGCGTTAGCGCGCATGTGCGTTTGTTTCTGTATGTATGTGTGAGTGTGCACGCTATATTATGTGTACGTGTGCATTTGGACTTGTTAGAACTATTACTTGCTATTGGTTGCATGACTGTAAGAATGGTTTGAGTGCAAGCGCTTTGATTTGTCTGTGCAAGATACAGCGCTATATAAATTCCATTTATTATTATTAGTAGTAGTAGTAGTAGTAGTAGTAGTAGTAGTATTGATGATGAATTTTTTTATTATTATTATTATTATTGTTAATATTATTAGTAGAAGTAGTAGAAGTAATAGTAGTAGTAGTAGTAGTAGGAGTAGGAGTAGTAGTAGTAGTAGTAGTAGGAGTAGTAGTAGGAGTAGTAGTAGTAGTAGTAGTAGTAGTAGTAGTCGTAGTAGTAGTAGTAGTAGTATTCACCACAAGCCCCTCCTAAAGAAAATGAATGGTCAACGTCATGCTTTCGTGAAGTAACTGCACTGCAAAGCGAGTGCACTGCACTACAGCGTGTACCAACACTAGGCAAAGGTCAACGAACGACACTGACCCTGATAGGCCTAACACTACACTACACTACACTACAGCCAGAACAACATGACATGTATACATACATGCATGTATGGTAGTATGGTATGGTACGGTCACACCGTACCGTGTAGTGTAGTGCTCCACTGAAACTTGTTAAAAGTAGTTTTCATCTGAGCACTGTGTGTGTGTGTGTTGTGTTGTGTTGTGTGTTTTGTGTGTGTTGTGTTGTGTGTGTTGTGTTTTGTGTGTGTGTGTGTGTGTGTGTGTGTGTGTGTGTGTGTGTGTGTGTGTGTGTGTTGTGTTTGTTGTTGTGTTGTGTTGTGTGTGAGAGTGTGTGTGTGTGTGTTGAGTGTGTGTTGTGTGTGTATGTGTGTTGTGTTGAGTGTGTGTGTTGTGTGTGTGTTGTGTGTGTGTTTTGTGTGTGTAAAAGAGTGTGTGTGTGTTGTGTTGTGTTGTGTGTGTGTTGTGTGTGCGTGCGTGTGTGTAAGTGGTGTGTGTGCGTGTGTGTAAGTGGTGTGTATACGTTCTTTTTCTTTTCTTTATTTTTCTTATTCTTTTATTTCGAGGATAATGGGAATACATTCAGTCCCTGTGTGTATGCAGTTTTGTAAATGTTGCAATCCGTTCCCACCGGCACACAATGGCCTACTCTTCCGAAAAGTGGAAAGGGTTTTAACGTGTGCGCAATATGTTCGTGTGTGTGTGTGTGTGTGTGTGTGTGTGTGTGTGTGTGTGTGTGTGTGTGTGCGCGTGTGCATGCGTGTATGTGTGCCCCCTTCTCCCCCTCTCTTTTTCTTTGAAGAGCGCAAATATTGTTTCTTTGTTTGTAAACAGAATACTGATACTGCAATGTTTAGAACGCGATGTTTCTATGGCAAAACTGAGATATGTGATGAATGTAAAGCCGACAGGTGAACCAGCATTGACAGTCTGATCATACATATGATATGATATACTGATCGAGTCTGATCTCTCTCTCTCTCTCTCTCTCTCTCTCTCTCTTCTTTCTCTCCCCTCTCTCACACACACACACACATACTATGAATATATATATATATACTTACACACACGCACGCACACACAACACACACACAACACAACACAAACACACTCTTTTATATATATATATATATACGTATATGTTCGTTATGTCTCTTTATAGATAGGCCCAATCTTAAGTGATTTATTTTAGTTCTGAAACTTGGCATTCAGTTTTCACATGTATGTATGCATACAGGGCAAGGACGCTCCTCCCCTTCGCCCCAAACCGTCCCCTCTCCCCACATACACACCGCGCGGGTGCAAATGCCTGCATACACTTATCATGGCGCACGCACGCACGCACGCATCCACCCCCCCCCCCCCCCCACCCACACACACACACACAGGTGACACATGCTGTCAATCTGGGCAGAATCACGAAAATCTCTATATAGGTACATCACACACAAAATAATTCTGCAGCAGTGGATAATGGTCCACACTGACATAACAGATCACAGTTATAAATGCAACTTGGAAAACAGTAACAACACGTTTGCAGGAGGAGGGAGGGAGAGAGCCAGACAGCGAGAGAGACAACGACAATTTCTTTTATTTCGAGGATAATGAATTAGCACTCGTGTGCTTTTTTTACATCCAGTCCCCGTCCTGTAGGGATACATGTTCATAATAACAACCCAATACTTATACTCTCACACAGTAGAAACAAGGGGAATAACCCTTTTTTAAAAAAAAACAGACAGAGCGAGAGCGAGAGAGGGGTGGGGGGGGGGGGGGGGGGGGGGGGGGGGGGGGGGGGGGGGGGGGGGGGGGGGAGCCTAGGGGGAAGGGGGGGGGGGGGGGTTAGAACACACGCAAAATCCTGTTGCCCACCTGTGCCCACAGGAACGTAGAGAGGCCAGGAACACACAGGACACTCGAACCGCCGAGGGTCATGGTACTTGGTAGGCTGCTGTGCAGGAGCCAGCTCTTTCGCTTTGGCCGCTCTCTGAACCGCGATACCGGCGCACTTTTTGCAGACGACATGCACGCAGGAAAGCACCATCAGGTTGTGGGCAGCCCTCTCCCCACACTTGCTGCACTGGGAGTAGACGCTGTCCAAAAGCTGCTTCAGTTTGGCGCGAGAAGTCAGCACCGCCTCCATTGTTGTGGTTGTGGCGTTTGTGTCGCCGCCGCCTACTTGCGAACCAAGTTCAAGGTTGTTTGAGAGCGACGTGGATTTTGTCTTCTTTTCTGTAGTATTATATATATAATACACACACACGCACGCACGCAACAAACCACCTGCCTCCTTGCTCGCTTTTGCGGCTTTGCCAACCCGCGCGTCGGGTTGTTTTTTTTTCCGGGTGTACAGTGAATTTTGTTCACCCTGCCCGCTGAGTATTAGTCCCTCCCGGGGGGGGGAGGGGGGGGGGGGGGGGAGATTTATGACTACAGTTCGTAATAAGAGGATCTGTATGGTTGAGGCCGAATGGGTGGGAAAATCTGTGCGTGCGTGCGTGCGTGCGTGTGTGTGTGTGTGTGTTTCTCTCTGGGAACGGATGACAACATTTACAAAGCTGCATACACATGGGGACTAGATGAAAAAAAAAGCACATGAGTGCTTATTCCATTATCCTCGAAATGAAAGAAAAGAATAAAAGAAAAAGAATCTCTCTCTCTCTCTCTCTCTCTCTCTCTCTCTCTCTCTCTCTCCTCTCTCTCTCTCTCTCTCTCTCTCTCTCTCTCTCTCTCTCTCTCTCTCTCTGCCTGCTGAACACTGGTCTCCCAGGGAGAATTATGACTACAGTTCATAAGCAGAACTGATACGTAAAATAGTTGAAGAAGAATGGGTGAGAAGATCTCTGTGTGTGTGTGTGTGTGTGTGTGTGTGTCTCTCTCTCTCTCTCTCTCTCTCTCTCTCTCTCTCTCTCTCTCTCTCTCTCTCTCTCTCTCTCTCTCTCTCTCTCTCTGTGTTGGTATCATGCTTTGTTTTCTTTGCAGTGTTTTCCTTTTATATTGAGGACTTAATCCATTACCCTCGTGAAACGAAACTGCTTTTGCGTTACAATAAATTTTGTGTAAGTGTATCTGTAGACTTTACATAAGATTCAACCTTATTGAACACTATCAGTACAGCTTTGCGTATTTTATTTATTTATTCTTTTATATCAAGGATAATGGAATAAACACTCATGTGCTTAAAAAATAAATCCAGTCCCGGTGTGTATGTTGTTTTTTAAATGTTGTCGTCCGTTCACACCGGCACACAATGGCCTACTCTTCCGAAAAGCGGAACGGGTTTTAACGTGTGCGCAAGATGTTCTGCGAGCGTTCGCACACAAGACCTCGGTTTATAGTCTCATCCGAAAGACTTTTGGCGGCAGTGGAGTCAGCACTGATGTTAACTCCAGGGGAAAAATCCCCTTGAACGAGAATTGAACCCGGGTTAGCAGATCACGGATGCATCACTCTAACCACCAGGCTGTCCTGTCCCCTCTTATCAAGGTAGCCTAGCTACATTCCGACTTTGGGGATTGTAATCATGTAAAGAACCTATCTATATGAATCCATAAAAAGTAGTCCTATCTAAGTGGCACTGACTTTTCATAGCTTAATTGATCAGGTCTTTTGCAAGTTTAGAAGCAGTGCTTGTATTTTTGTTTGTCAAGAGTTTTTCGGATGATTTTGCATTTTTGTTCAGTCCGTTTTTTTCTTTTGTCCTCTCAGTTTTTTGACCGTTCCTCTTGTTTGCGCATTTTCTCTTTTTCCTTCCTTGAATTTTTTTTCTGGTTTGGATCTTCGTCTGGGTTGGCATATCTCGTGATATTGTTGGAGTCTGTAATATGGATTTCTGCTAATCCTTGGTTTTTTTTATATAATCTCTGCAGCCGAAGGTAAACAGAAATAATAATTTTATCAATCTGAATTGAAGATTTGTCATTCATGGTTGTAAAGGTAAAGGTAAAGGTGTTCCCATAAGCTATGCGATCATTAGGGGAGCAAGATGTCAGACCTTATCTTCTCCAGCGGCCAGTATATTGAGGGCGGCGCCCATCTCCTCTCCTTCGCTGCTTTACCTTCCATGACCCTAAAGAGGGCAGGTACCTATTTACAGCTGGGCGAACAGGGGGACTGTGCTGAAGCCAAGGCGCACAAACGGTCACCCATCCAAGAGGTAACCACACTCAATGCTGCTTAAAACCTGAGAAGTGAGTGCTTTGACCACTGAGCTATCCCGTCCCCATGGCATTCATGGCTGTATAGCACTTTGAATGTGTTGACGATTCCCCGGCTCGGATTGCACCATTTCCGGGCAAAATATGTCTTTGGATTCCGCCCTTTCAGGATTTCTGCTTTTTCCTTATGGAACTTGTATAAAGCGTAAAATGATCACTCGGATGGTACAAGAAAAGTAGGTAGATAGGCAGGCAGGCAGGCAGGTAGGTAGGAAGAGAGAGAGAGAGAGAGAGAGAGAGAGAGAGAGAGAGAGAGAGAGAGAGAGAGAGAGAGAGAGATGTTTCTTTACTTAGTTTATCATTTTATATAATTCAGATTAAAATTCCGAAGACTAAAACACCATGTACGTTTCATGTGGTGCTTGTAACTCTGCAAGAAGTTTGCTTGCTGGCTTCAACCGACACATTCTGACTTCAGAGAGCTCATGTTTTTCTACAGGTTGCATGCTGGGTATGTACGTGTTTCCGTTACCCACCGGACGCTGATATGAATTACAAAATCTTTAATGTGCATATAATGTGTATTGTACACTCAGGAAATGTAGGCATTGGCGGCTATTCACTTAAAGTTTTCCCGGAAGATCGTAACAATCCTCACCCTTAATTCACCAGACCACACTGCTGAGATTCGAACCCAGACTTCATGGACCAACAGGGTTGAAGTCAAACGGTCTTTAACCACGCTATTCAGAGTTTGAAATCAGGAGTATTTTAAATGGCTTCAGTTCCATCGTGGGGACGCCAGGGACCTGTCAATATAAATAGTTACCTCCTCTTCTGGAAATTCTATGCTAGGAAATCTCTTTTCTATCCCTCTCTTTGTTTCTGCCTTGATCCTTTTATTCCTGTCACCTCCTTCTTTTCTGTTTTCTACCATCCTGGTCCATTCTCCTGCCTTTTTACCCCCGAAAGACTTAAAATGTAACATTTCTCTCCCACGCCCAAGTCGGATGTGCTGGGCCTGACTTGTCAGGTGTTAAACAGCAGCGGAACGCATTTTTCGCTCATATGACAGACAAGGATAGTTGCTGTCTGAGGGTTCGATGAAGAAGAAATGGTTTCAGTTTCAGCACCGAGGGTGAGGGAAGGAGGTGATGGAGCAGAGTCACTGCTCAAGGGTGCCCCTTACACGTGATACTCGGATTCCCGATTGAGGCCGCCAGTGTCACTCGGATATCATTCAGCACATGTAAAAGAACCCACGGCAACGAGAGAACGATCCCTGGCAACATTCTGCAGAAAATAACCCACCCTCATAAGGAAACAAAATATAACATGCATGCAGGCTGGTAGAGATTTATTATCAAATTTTTTTTAAAAAGTAGGTGGCACAGGTTTTGTGGCGACGATCCGTTTATCAAGTGCCATCTTCCTGGAATTCACGTCCACAGTTTGGCCCAGGCCAAAAGCTGTGTCAGTTGTTGGTGTCGGCTAATTGCCAAGATCTAGACTACTCTATCGTCAGCGCCTGGGCTTTATCACAGTTCTTGATTAAACCATTGACGATGGGGGCAACAGCAAAGTGAGAGGCTGTATGATCAGTGGCTTTCCCACTCATGGAATTCCACTTTACAGCTTAGTCTTTAGTGATTGATTATGACTCTCTGACTAGGAGGCTTGACTCGCACAGTCCTTATGTGCTGCAGCCCTGGGGGCTAGTTGGCCTTTGGAGAGCATCTCCAACGCTGACTGTCCTTATGCCCACTTGGCCGAGAGAGTGGGGATGTACTGTGGGCAAGGCATCTCACTATAATCAAATTTCTGCCCTATTTCCGAAACAGCAGCTGCCTCCTCTGCTAAAACAGTGGAGGTCATCGTCGAACACGACGGACAAACATAAAAAACACTAAAATGTTGTTATGTTGTAAAATGTTGTGTCCAGATTGCCTTCAGCCGTGACAAGCTCTTAACATAACAACCTCCACTCTCCTTTAAAGGAGAAAAAATCCTCTGAAGTCGGAGTATGGGCTGCCTATACAGCGAGGTACTTAAAAACTGTGTGTGTGAATGTCTATGTGTGTATATGCTTCTGTGTGTGTATGTGTGTGTGAATGTGTATGTGTATGTAAATGTGTATGTGTATGCCTCTGTGTGTGTATGTGTGTGTGTTCGTTGCTTTCAGGATGTAACATTCACCAACATATCAGATGATGTTTGTAAACGCTTACAGCTTTCGGTGAAAGAGTAAGACTGCTTCTAATTCTACAGCTGTTGCTGTTTTTACAACTACTATTGTTACTGCAAAAAACTACTTCCACCACCACCACTACTACTATAGTTATGTATGCATATGTACAACACGCACACACGCACGCACACACACACACACACACACACACACACACACACACACACACACACACACACACACACACACACACACACACACACACACACACACACACATACACTCTCTCTCTCTCTCTCTCTCACTCTCCAAGACATAAATACAGCACACAGCCAAAACAGGAAGCCCCAAAAAGTCATCATATGAAAAAGATTGAAAATCAAACAAAAAAATATGACCGAAGATTTGAACAAGTTAGCTTTGAAAAGATATATTACATAACAAAAAATCGCAACAAAACAAAACGGTACCGTGCATTTCACATTAGTGTACAACACAAAAAATATGTAAAACAAGAAAAGGTTTGTAATTTTCTTTCCGCAATCTGAACACCAATTTTTTTTAAACCTCTGGAAACAATGAATTTCAAGTTAGTACGATTCTTGTAGACGTAATACACCGTTAGAAATATCTACAGAAAAGATGTGGGTATAAGCTTCATAGACGGAACCCACAAGTTCAGTAGCTTTCGTTGTGTTCCTCGGATACACTTCAATTGCAACCCTCTATGTATCTTGTTTCACTGATAACAAAAAGCCACATCATTATGATACATAACACACTCGTACCTCAAGATCTCAGCATAGTCATAAGATAATATTCTGTACATATTTAATAAGAAATGTTCTCTACATAAGTTTAAGAGACGCTACTTTAGCACACTTGTGAAGTTGAGAACTCTTCTCATCAAGACTAAGCACTATAACTGAAGTGTAGCCCAAGCCTTATATAACAATGGACACTACTTGCAGACCCTTTTTTTTGTCTACTAGCTGCTGTAATGGCTATCTGCCCTCTTTAGGGATAGGGAAGGTAAAACAGCAAGGGAGAGGAGATGGGCGCCGTCCTCAATATGCTGGCCCCTGGAGAAGCTGAGGTCTCTGATATATCGCTCCCCAATGACCGAATAGGTTATGGAACACGTTTACCATTTACCGTTTACAAGCTGCCAGCCCCTATCCCAAAAGTCGGATGGTAGCTAAAATAATGGTGGGCAAACAATCACATAAGCAAAATCTCACAATATGTGAACTGCAGAGCTGTAGCGAGAAACAACAACAACAACAACAACAAACAACAAAACGATGACCATGTCCTTCAGGCAATGAACACACAGCATACTTAGTCCTTGCGTTGTCACAAGTGTATACTGATCCACGGTCATTTCTTTACAGTGTAGCCACGTCAAGAAACATTTTTTATCGCCATATTTATAAATCAAGTTATGGCCCTTCACTTGCCATGAGTACACATCCCTGAACAGTACTTTTTTGTGCAGTCTGTGCAGTCACTAAGAGGTCCTTTCTCTGCTATCTGTACAATCACTAAACGGTCCTTTCTTTGCCATTTGTACAACCAATAAACTGTCCTTTCTCTGCTATCTGTACAGTCAATACACGGTTCTTTCTTTGTCATCTGTACAATCAATAAACTGTCCTTTCTCTGCTATCTGTACAGTCAATAAACAGTCCTTTCTTTGTCATCTGTACAATCAATAAACGGTCCTTTCTTTGCCATTTGTACAATCAATAAACGGTTCTTTCTGTGCCATCTGTACAATCAATAAACTGTCCTTTCTCTGCTATCTATACAGTCAATAAACAGTCCTTTCTTTGTCATCTGTACAATCAATAAACGGTCCTTTATTTGTCATCAGTACAATCAATAAACGGTCCTTTATTTGTCATCTGTACAATCAATAAACTGTCCTTTCTCTGCCATCTGTACAATCACTAAACTGTCCTTTCTCTGCCATCTGTACAATCACTAAACGGTCCTTTCTCTGCCATCTGTACAATCACTAAACTGTCCTTTCTCTGCTATCTGTACAGTCAATAAACAGTCCTTTCTTTTTCATCTGTAAATCAATAAACGGTCCTTTCTTTGCCATTTGTACAATCAATAAATGGTTCTTTCTCTGCCATCTGTACAATCACTAAACTGTCCTTTCTTTGCCATCAGTACAATCAATAAACGGTCCTTTATTTGTCATCAGTACAATCAATAAAAGGTCCTTTTTCTGTCATCTGTACAATCAATAAACTGTCCTTTCTCTGCCATCTGTACAATCAATAAACTGTCCTTTCTCTGCCATCTGTACAATCAATACACGATCCTTATTTTGCCATCTGTACAATCAGTAAACGGTCCTTTCTTTGTCATCAGTACAATCAATAAACGGTCCTTTATTTGTCATCAGTACAATCACTAAACGGTCCTTTCTTTGCCATATGCGCACATCAATCAAATGTGAACAGGATAGCTCAGCGGTCAGAACACTCGCTTTCCCCAAGTTCAGGTTTAGCAGCATTGAGCGTCGTTACCAAGTGGGTTAGTGACCGTTTGCGTGCCTTGGCTTCATTACAGTCCCCAAGTCCACCCAGCTGTAAGTGGGTACCTGCCCTCTTTAGGGTCAGGGAAGGGAAAGCAGCGATGGAGAGGAGATGGTCGCCACCCTCAATATGCTGGCCCCTGGAGAAGCTGAGATCTCTGGCTTCTCGCTCCTCGCATAAGTTATGGGAACACCCTTACCTTTTATAGCATCAATCAATGGCCCTTTTTGTCACATGCTTAATTACGTAAATAAACGTTCCTTCCTTCGTCATAGTGATGTACACATGATTAAAATGTCCTTTCTCTCCCAAGTTTACATTCCAACAAGCGATCCGAGAACAATTGAATGTACACATCAACAAAGCGTCCTTTCTGCGCCATTTGTACACATCAATATTCAGTCCTTTCTTTGGGTATACTGTCAAAGTATACACACATCAATAATCAGTCTTTTCTCGCCATATAATTATGCAACCTGTACATATTTGCCACTTGCAATATGTACAAACCAATAACTGTTCCGTTCTGTGCCATACTTATGTACATATCAATAGACGTTCATTTCTTTGCCATCTGTACACATTTCTCAATTGCAACTTGTCCACACCACTGTCAGTTTCAGTTTTTGCCATATGCACCTTCACAAAATGTTTCTTTCGTCACCATATGTACAAAAGGGAAACCTACCTTCATTTGCTACGTCACTAAACCGTTTCTAAAGCAAGCATGGCCGACAGGAAGTTGCACAGGGACGTGTTCTATCTGAAAGACAGCCGTGCAGGTCTGTGTGTGCGCACATCTATGCAAACTAACCATATGAAAACAGCTAAATCTGGCATACGTACAACACAATCAATATATCCATGCAGCTTTGTACAAAAAAGTCTTGAACAAAATGTGACCAAAGCCATTTTACAACAAAAAATACTCTACCTCCCTCCCCACTTAAAAAGTAGCATCAACACCCCGAAATCCCACACACCTTTTAATTCTTGATCTAGGTATCAAACCTACTACCTTTTACTGACTATGCCAAGAAACATCCGAGATATAGGCCTGAGATTGTCACCAGTGTGGATGTTACAAACAGAACAATCTTCCATCATCAACTTAATCATCTGTCCAGATTTTGCTCGTTGAATCTGCCCGGAAAAGTTCAGAATGGAAATCTCTCATGAAATGTGTTGCAGTCCCCCAGCCCCCCCAAATGACCAACTCAGTTAGGGGACTGATAGGGTGTGAGTTCTAAGCTTACTGCAATCCCGATCCAGATCTTCCTATCCTTTTCAACCAAAGATTTTGAAATATCACACCCGAAAGTCGCTACAGCCGAATTTCATGAAAACACGTGATGTAACCCCCCCAAAAGAAGAAAATCTTGCTGTCAGCTCATATGAATCATTTCTTCTTAAATATATCTAGATTATAAATTTCAACTGAACTTGGCAAAAAATACTCCGGATATTAACTCTGAACAGTTCCTCCATCTCTCTTTGTCTGTATCTCTCTGTCTTTCTCTGTCTCTGTCTCTCTCTCTCTCTCTCTCTCTCTCTCTCTCTCACACACACAAAACACACACGCGCGCGCGCGCGCGCGCGCGTTTCGCAAAAAAAAAGAACCCAAAGATAATGCAGAGAAGAGCAAAGATAAAACAAAAAAAATCCTCAAGAAATACAATTTACCATGAGCATTTGCATGTAAAAGCCTGACTGTAATGGTATGCATAAGGTGTAGCAGTAAGCTGTCATATTACATCAGAAATACAAGTATGCATCCTGCATGCGTTTGCTTCTTCAATTCAAGTTAACGTCTGTTCACACTCAAGTGATATTAGATGCGTTTGCTTGTGTGTCCTTAAGTGCTGTGTAGTAAGTAGATCGGCTCCCAAGTATCTCTGTATCAGCTGAACGATAACAAATACTGTATGTGTGATTGTAGCAAGCATGTATCAGCCTGATTCGGTGAACACAAAACCAATTGTTTCAGGCTGCGCAATTCTATCACATACTTTCTCAGCTTGAGATGATAAAGTAGTTTTCATGTCTTTGCCCAGTAACAGCCGAATACCTTGAAAAAGGCCATCCAGTCCCCCTGGCCTAGATTCTTCTTTAGAGCCGACCAGGTAGTAGTGTACACACCACCCTGTGTCTTTACCTTTATGTGATTTTCAGAGAGTGTGTGGTAATAAGGAGTGTGATAAAAAAGACTATCAAATTAATACTTCTTACATCTTTGCACAAGTAGTCATAGAGATTGTTTATAAAGCAAGAAAACCTGACCATTTAAAAAAAAATCTGAGTCAGTCTTTATTTGGATGCAGTTCAACGATGTATTCAGAGCTCAGTAGCCATAGTGATTGCTTGTAAACAAGCAACCTGACCTTTAAAAAAAAAATCTGAGTCAGTCTTTATTTGGATGCAGTTCAACGATGTATTGAGAGCCTGACCCCACGTACTGTCGCCATTTCTGTCAGCGTAACTTGCACCAGATGACTTTGTTAGTAACTAAGAAACCTACTTCCTCCAGAACTGTAACACTTGCGATATGACCGAATGAAGACAGATGAGTGGTTGTAGCTTAGCAGCAGCAGCACAGAGCAATCCAACTGCTGGTTGCAGCCATCACGTGGATGACGGTGGCTCGGTGGACGTGTAGTTACAAACGAAATGCAGCAGTGGCATGGGACCAAACTGTACACCGTGTCCTCCTGGCCCCTCACTGTCGGAGGCGATGGTAGTGACGTCGACTGCTCGTTCGGTGCTGGTATCGGCTGGACATGGTGATGCCCCGCTCACACGTGCACTTCATGACGTCATCGATCTTGTGTAACACCCCGTTCACCGCCAGTTTGTCCACCTGAGTGTTGGGCACAGGGAGAGACAATGACAAAGTCTTTTATTTCGAGGATAATGAACAAGCACTCATGAGCTTTTTACATCCAGTTCCCACCCTTAGGGATACATTATATGATAATAAAATAAAATAAACCCAATACCAATATACTCACACAGTAAAAGGAAGAAAAAAAAAACCCACACACAAACCCCCCACAAAAAAACCACCGTAAAAGAGAGGGAAAATAAGCAACCAAAAATAAAATAAAATAAAGCAGAACAAAACCAACACAAAAACAAAACAAACAAACAGAGAGAGAGAGAGAGAGAGAGAGAGAGAGAGAGAGAGAGAGAGAGAGAGAGAGAGAGAGAGAGAGAGAGAGAGAGAGAGAGAGAGAGAGAGAGAGCATAAATTCAATGACACGTTCTGTTGCAAGATTCAAGAATTTATTTCAAGGACCCCCACCCCACCCCCATGAAATTTGTGGCTCAGGCCAAAAGCTGTGTCAGTTAGTGATGTCAGCCAATTGCCAAGGCCTACATTGAAATGTTGTTGTATATGTTGTAAAATGTTGTGTTGAGATTGCCTTTAGCCATGACAAGCTCTTAACATAAAAATGGTCACTCACCATTAAGAAGACAAATTCTCTGAAGTCGGAGTGTGGCTGCCTACATGGCGAGGTACTTGAAACAGTCATACACGCAAACTTCTCATCCGGTCTACTTCCTATCTCACAGTGATTCCCAGGTGGGATGAGCGAGTCAAGAGTGCATAATTATTCTGAGTGACCCCCAGAGTGTTAAGCTGAGGAACGCACAACAACACAACAACAACATGAAATTCAACAAAACCGCAAGATGCGGGCGTATGGAAAAACATTATAGAGTTATTCATTAAGTGATGAATGTAACAGATTATGGGTACGAAAATATAGCATTCACGATACAGGAAAAAGAGCAGTAAGTCAAAACGCTGTTTAGATATATCGACAATCAATTGCTACTCTCTCTCTCTCTCTCTCTCTCTCTCTCTCTCTCTCTCTCTCTCTCTCTCTCTCTCTCTCTCTCTCTCTCTCCACTCTAGATTTTGAATTTTTAAGTCATAAAAGTTATTTTAAAAAATGAGATATACGGGAAAGAAAAAGAAGACACATACACAGAAAAACGTAAAACAAACAAAAAAAGACTATAAAACAAAAATGCCAAGAAACATTTTGAAAAAACAAAAATCGCTTTCAAAACTAATACCCCAACCTCTAAGTCCCCAAACACTGCAGAAGGCGACATAAATGTCAATACATTCATGCTGCCAGCCTTCTTCTCTTCACGTCAGGAGGAACACCAAGGCTCCTGTCTGATCACTGTGGTGATTACCAAGCCTTCTTCTTCGTCATCGTCAAACACTCAGACAGCAACTATTCTTCTCTCTCTCATATGAGCGAAAATGCATTCATTGCGCTGCCTTTAAGCGCCTGACAAGTCAGGCCCAGCGCATCCGACTTCAGCCTGGGAGAGAATTGTTATATTTTAAGTCTTTCTTGAAAAAAAGGACAGGAGAATGGATCCAGAGAGCAGAAAACAGACAAGAAGGAGGTGACAGGGAGAAAAGGAACAAGGCAGAAACAAAGAGAGAGATAGAAAAGAGGGAATCCCTGGCACAGAATTTCCAGAAGGTTGGGATGCTATTCATAATGACAGTCCCCCGGCATCCTCACGGGGAAATTACCGATCCTTCTCTTCTCTTTTTTCGTTCCTCTGCTAAAATGATGTTCACCATTGCAATGGTCCCTGTGTATGCGACCGTTTTTTCCCTACCCCTAGGGCAGCCACATTCCGACTTTGCCTGAACACGACACCCGTTTGCATACGTTTGTTATTTTTTGAATTTGTCATCCGTTCCTACTGGCACGAAATGGCCTACTCTTCCGAAAGACGGAACGGGTTTTTAATGTGTGGGCAAGATGTTCTCCCGTGCATTCACACACCGGAGCGCTTGGTTTACAATCTCATCCAAAGGACTGTGACATTCAGTTCGATTTTCCCGTCAAATTGGGAAGAAAAGGCTCTACTGCTCAAGGTCACTCAGGAGGTCTTGACCTATCTGGGTGACCCTGACCTTTGACCTAGGACCTTTTTCGCTCGTCACGGCGACCCTGACCTGCCTCTTTTTTTTTTTCGTTCCTAGGCTTAGAGCTTCAAGGTTCCCCAATAGGGAGATTTTGGCGTACGCGACAAGTTTTGCCCCCCCCCCCCCCCTCACCATGAAGGTATTCGTATTTCGACTTCGGGGATAGCCTGACCTCTTTGACATTGATGAAGTCGTTGACGAGGAGGTTGTCGCGGGTGTCGTAGTTGAAGACCGTCATGTCTCCCTGTCTGGACTTGATGCCGTAGGTACTTTTGGGGGGAATCTCACATTTGGCGATCATACGGTTGATCAGGTGTCTGTTCACAAACTGAAACACACACGCAAACACATATGCACACGCATACGCACACGCACACACACAGACACACGCACGCACGCACGCGCACACACACAGAGATAGCAATTCATTTAATTCCTGTCTCATACGTCGACATCACCGAGTTCGGTGTTCCAATGATACCGACGTGATCCTCCTCCTCCATCATTTTGCTCCAGTCTTCGCTGGCCTTGCTGACTTCCAACGGATTTACATTTGTCCAAATAGTGTGGAGATGATTTTCTTTTCGTTATTTTTGTTCTGTTGTTTTGTTGTTGGTTCCCTGCTTATAGATCCGAGGTTCACCCATGGTGACATTTTGAACTGCACAGCAGTCCACTCTGCTACACTACGCTACGCTGCACTGCACTGCACTGCACTGCACTGCACTCCATTCCACTCCATTCCACTCTACTCCACTCCACTCCATTCCACTCCACTCCATTCCATTCCATTCCACTCTACTCCATTCCACTCCACTCCATTCCACTCCACTCCATTCCACTACACTACCACGACTGTACTGTACAATTTGATATTTGTTTATCCTGATGTTTGTGGACGGTTGCATGCGTGTGAATGATTTGAATGCAAGCGCTTCGATTTGTTTACTTTACAAGATTCAGCGCTATATGAATTCCATACATTATTATTATTACTGCGCTACATTACACTATATTGCACTACACTACACCACCCTACCACACCCTACCCACTTCCCCCACCTCACCAAATCCTACCACACCACATCCCTTCTCACCCCACCCACAACCCACAACTAACACCACAACCTCACCCCATTACTCACACCCACCACACCCCACTACCACACCCCTCCTAACCCACCACACAAAACCCTACCCCTCCCCACCCACCACACCAAACCCTACCCCTCTCCACCCCACCACACCAAACCCTACCCCTCCCCACCACCACACAAAACCCTACCCCTCCCCACCCACCACACCAAACCCTCCCCCTCCCCACCACCACACAAAACCCTACCCCTCCCCACCCACCACACCAAACCCTACCCCTCCCCACCACACCAAACCCTACCCCTCCCACCACCACACCAAACCCTACCCCTCCCCACCACCACACCAAACCCTCCCCCTCCCCACCCCACCAAACCCTACCCCTCCCCACCACCACACCAAACCCTACCCCTCCCCACCCCACCAAACCCTACCCCTCCCCACCACCACACCAAACCCTACCCCTCCCCACCCACCACACCAAACCCTACCCCTCCCCACCCCACCAAACCCTACCCCCCCCACCACCACACCAAACCCTACCCCTCCCCACCCCACCAAACCCTACCCCTCCCCACCCACCACACCAAACCCTACCCCTCCCCACCACCCCACCAAACCCTACCCCTCCCCACCACCACACCAAACCCTACCCCTCCCCACCACCACACAAACCCTACCCCTCCCCACCACCCACCAAACCCTACCCCTCCCCACCACACCAAACCCTACCCCTCCCCACCACCACACCAAACCCTACCCCTCCCCACCCCACCAAACCCTACCCCTCCCCACCACCCACCAAACCCTACCCCTCCCCACCACCCCACCAAACCCTACCCCTCCCCACCACCCCACCAAACCCTACCCCTCCCCACCACCCCACCAAACCCTACCCCTCCCCACCACCCCACCAAACCCTACCCCTCCCCACCACCACACCAAACCCTACCCCTCCCCACCACCACACCAAACCCTACCCCTCCCCACCCCACCAAACCCTACCCCTCCCCACCACCACACCAAACCCTACCCCTCCCCACCCCACCAAACCCTACCCCTCCCCACCACCACACCAAACCCTACCCTCCCCACCCCAAAACCTACCCCTCCCCACCCACCACACCAAACCCTACCCCTCCCCACCCACCACACAAAACCCTACCCCTCCCCACCACCACACCAAACCCTACCCCTCCCCACCAAACCCTACCCCTCTCCACCCACCACACCAAACCCTACCCCTCCCCACCACCACACCAAACCCTACCCCTCCCCACCCACATCACAGCCTACCCTACCCCTCCCCACCGCCTCACACCCTACCCCACCCACATCACAGCCTACCCTACCCCTCCACACCCAACTCCACCACACCACACCTCAACCAGTTACCCCACCACCACCCCACCCCACTACACCCACCACCACCACCACCCCACCCCACTACACCCAACCACACCACCTCACCACCACCACCACCACCACCCCCCACCACCACCCCCCACTCCACCCCACTCCACCACACCACCACCCCACCCCACTACACCCAACCACACCACCTCACCACCACCACCACCCCCCCACCCCCCACCCCCAGTCCACTCCACCCACCCACACCACCACCACACACCACCACCACCCCACCCCCCACACTCCCCCCCACACGCCCCCCACCCCCCCCCCCCCCCCCCCACACCCCCCCCCCCCCTACCTTTTCCAGTCTTTTCGGGTCGTTCATGAGCTCGTCCAGCCTCCACTGGTTGAGGTAGGTGAAGGCTTTGTTGGTGGGGGCCAGCACCGTGTACCTCCCTTCCTTCAGCAGCGTCTCCGACACCCCAGACGTCTCCATGGCCTGCTGGAACATGCTGAACACCACACCTCTCCCTGAAGTCAGAATGCGGTTACCTTCATAGTGCTCCCCCACCAACACCCCCCCCCCCCCCCCCCCAAACCAACCCAACCAAAAACCATGGCCTGCTAGAACATACTGAACACACCTCCCCGAATTCAGAATGCGGCTACCTTCATAGTGCCCCCCCCCCCCCCCTCCAAACCAACCCAACCAAAAACCATGGCCTGCTAGAACATACTGAACACACCTCCCCGAATTCAGAATGCGGCTACCTTCATAGTGCGACCCCCCCCCCCCCCCCCAAAAAAAAAAAAAAAAAATTCCCCCAAACCAACCCAACCAAAAACTATGGCCTGCTGGAACATACTGACCACAATTCCCCGAAGTCAGAATGCGGCTACCTTTATAGTGCGCCCCCCAAACCCCCCCCCCCCCCCCCCACCACAACAAACCCCAAACCAACCCAACCAAAAACCATGGCCTGCTGGAACATACTGACCACACCTCTATGAAGTCAGAATGCGGCTACCTTCATAGTGCGACCCCCCCCCCCAAAAAAAAAAAAAAAAATTCCCCCAAACCAACCCAACCAAAAACTATGGCCTGCTGGAACATACTGACCACAATTCCCCGAAGTCAGAATGCAGCTACCTTTATAGTTCACCCCCCAACCAAAAATTCCCCCAAACCAACCAACCAAAAACTATGGCCTGCTAGAACATACTGACTACACCTTCCCGAAGTCAGAATACGGCTATCTTCATGCCCCCCAAAAACAAACAAACAAACCCAAACAACAACAACAACCAAAAAACAATCCCCCAAACCAACCAGCCAAAAACTATGGCCTGCTAGAACATACTGACTGACTACACCTCCCCGAAGTCAAAATACGGCTGCCTTTATGGCGCCCCCCCCTCCCCAAAAGAAAACAGCACCCAACAACAACACAACAACAGAAAAACAAAACAAATAAACCAAACAACAGACAAAAAAGCAAAAGTGGGAGCATGTGTAAAGTTTCACTATTTGGTGACAATTCGTGAGGTGTGACAGAGGAAAAAGAAAAGAAAAAAGGAATTAAAAAAAAGGGTATGCTGGTGTGTATGTGTGTGTGTGTGTTTGTGTGTGTGTGTGTGTGTGTGTGTGTGTGTGTGTGTGTGTTTGTGTGTGCATTTTATTTATTTTATTTTATTTTATTCTTTTATATCGAGAATAATGCATGTGTGTGTGTGGTGCATGTGTGAGTGTATAAGGTGTATGTGTGCGACGTATGTGTGCGACGTATGTGTGCAACGTGTGCGACGTATGTGTGCAACGTGTGTGTGAATGTGTGTGTTTCTCCTTTTCCAGTTAAAAGCGTTATATCACCAATTCTTTTTTTAAACCCCCACCCCCCACAAAAAAAACCCCAAACAAGAACAACAAAAAACCAAACAAACATCTCAACATTCTCTTGAAATATAAAAGAAAGTAAACCAGAACAAAACCATGGACTTCTTAAAGGGAGGCAACCTCTTACAAACACGGTGACTATCACATAGTAACACATGCGTTATTATCTATCTATCTATCGGGAGGAGAACTGAACGCATTGGTTTTCATTTCATCACTGACTGCTAGATTCCTGCATCGTGTGGCGCTTAAAACGTTATCAGTTAGTTCTCTACAGGTAACGCGCCTTTCTAGAAAGCGACAAGTGCGGGTTTGATCCCCGTTTGTGCCCGAACTTTTCCCCCATCCGTTAAGACCTTGAAGGTTGGTCTGGATGCTAGTCTTTCGGATGAGACGATACACCCGAGTTCCCGTGTGCAACATGGATTCAGTACTGGTAAAAAAAACACAACAACCCACGGCAACAGGAGAGGTGTCTCTAGCAAAATTCTGTTGAGAAAAAAGTGAAACAAATACACTTGTTGACAAGAAAATATCACCATAAAAAAAAAGAGTGGCACCGCTCTTGTGGCAATGCAGTCTTCCCAGGAAAAGCAGCCCAAATTTCACGCCGATAAATCTGCCGTGACTCAAAGCCGTAATCGATTCAGTTCAATTCAATGAGCTCAGCCAGACGCTACATTTCCTTGATGGCCAAATGTATTAAATTTTTTTTGTGGAAAATAACGGACATACATGGCTAATACAGAAAACCAACAAGACAGCGATAATACAGTAAAGCCGAATAAAAACAACAACAACAAAACAACAACAACAAAAAAACCGAAGAAGAAGAAAAACATTTCTAGAGTACAAACCAATGCATTTTTAGTTTTCTTCTATTCCAATCTCTGCCTATTCTAGTCTCCTATCCCAGTCTCCTATTTCAGTCACAGTCGATTCCAGTTTCCTATTTTAGTCTCCTATTCCAGTTTCAGCCTATTCCAGTCTCAACCCATTCCAATCCCCTAATCCGGTCTGCTATTCTAGTCTCTGTCGATTCCAGTTTCTTATTCCAGTCTCCGTCTGTTCAAGTTTCCTATTCCAGTCTCAACCCATTGCAATCTCAACCTATTCCACTTTCAACCTATTTCAGTTACAGCTTGTTCCAGTGTCTGTCTATTACAGTCTCCTCTACAGCCTATTCTAGCTGTCTGTTCCCGTCCGTTCCATTCTCCGCCTATTCCAGCTTCAGCCTATATCAGTCTCGAATTCCAGTATCAACCAATTCCAGTTCCTCCCTATTCCAGTCTCAGTTTATTCCAGTCTCCTTCCACTCAAGTCTCTGTCTACACAGGTCTCAACCCATTCCAATTTCAGCCTATTCCAATCACAACCTATTCCAATATTCTAGTTTCAACCCATTCTAGTTTCAGCCCATTCCATTCTCAACCTATTCCAATATTCTAGTCTCAACCCCTTCCAGTTTCAGCCTACACGAGTCTCAACCCATTCCAGCACCTGCCTATTCTAGTCTCAGCCTACACGACTCTCAAATTCCAGTCTCAGCCTATTCCAGCCTCAACCCATATCAGTCTCAAATTCACAGTCTAAACCCATTCCAGTCTAACTAACACTCCAGTCTAACACTCCAGTCTAAACCCATTCCAGTCTAACTAACACTCCAGTCTAACACTCCAGTCTAAACCCATTCCAGTCTAACTAACATTCCAGTCTAACACTCCAGTCTAAACCCATTCCAGTCTAACTAACATTCCAGTCTAATAATCCAGTCTAGCTAGCACTCCAGTCTAACACTCCAGTCTAACGAACACTCCAGTCTAACGAACACTCCAGTCTAACTAACACTCCAGTCTAACAAATACTCCAGTCTAAACCCATTCCAGTCTAACACTCCAGAATAAACCCATTCCAGTCTAACTAACATTCCAGTCTAAACCCATTCCAGTCTAACAAACACTCCAGTCTAACCAACACTCCAATCTAACACACACTCCAGTCTAACTAACACTCCAATCAAAACACACTCCAGTCTAACACTCCAGTCTAAAACACTCCAATATAACACACACTCCAGTCTAAACCCATTCATTTAACACTCACTCCAGTCTAAACCCATTCCAGCCTAACATACACTCCAGTCTAACACACATTCCAGTCTAACACACACTCCAGTCTAACACACACTCCAGTCTAACACACACTCCAGTCTAACACACACTCTAGTCTAAACCCATTCCAGTCTAATACTCACTCGTCTAAACCCATTCCAGTCTAACACACACTCCAGTGTAACACACATTTCAGTCTAACACACACTCCAGTCTAACACACACTCCAGTCTAACACACACTCCAGTCTAACACACACTCCAGTCTAACACACACACTCCAGTCTAACACACACTCCAGTGTTCACACACTCCAGTGTAACACACACTCCAGTGTAACACACACTCCAGTCTAACACACACTCCAGTCTAACACACACTCTCCAGTCTAACCCACACTCCAGTCTAACACACACTCCAGTCTAACACACACTCCAGTCTAACCCACACACTCCAGTCTAACACACACACTCCAGTCTAAGACACACTCCAGTCTAAGACACACTCCAGTCTAACACACACCCAGTCTAAACACACTCCAGTCTAACACACACTCCAGTCTAACACACACACTCCAGTCTAACAACACACTCCAGTCTACCACACACACTCCAGTCTAACACACACTCCAGTCTACCACAACATCCAGTCTAACACACACTCCAGTCTAACTAACACACACACTCCAGTCTACTAACACACACTCCAGTCAAACTAACACACACTCCAGTCTAACACACACTCCGTCTAACACACCTCCGTCTAACACGCACTCCAGTCTAACACACACTCCAGTCTAGCACACACACTCCAGCCAAACACTCCAGTCTAACCGCACTCCGGTCTAACACCACACTCCAGTCTAACTAACACACACACTCCAGTCTAACACACCTTCAGTCTAACACACACTCCAGTCTAACACACACTCAGTCAACACACACTCCAGTCTAACACACACACTCCAGTCCAACACACACCCAGTCCAACACACACTCCAGTCTATCACACACTCCAGTCTAACACACACTCTAGTCTAACACACACACTCAGTCTAACCAACACACCAGTCTCAAACCCAGTCTAACACACACACTCCAGTCTAAACACCACACTCCAGTCTAATACAACACTCCAGTCTAACACACACCTCCAGTCTAATACACACCTCAGTATAACACTCCAGTCTAACACACACACTCAGTCTAACACACACTCTAGTCTAACACATACTCCAGTCTAACACACACTCCAGTCTAACACACACTCCAGTCTAACTAACACACACTCAGTCTAACTAACACACATCCAGTATAACACCACACTCCAGTCTAACACACACTCCAGTCTAACACACACTCCAGTCTAACACACAATCCAGTCTAACACACACTCCAGTCTAACACACAATCCAGTCTAACACACTCCAGTCTAACACGCATCCCAGTCTAACACACACTCCAGTCTCACACCACACTCCAGTCTAACACAACACTCCAGTCTAACACACACTCCAGTCTAAACCATTCCTTAACATTCAGTCTAACTAACACTCCAGTCTAACTAACACTCCAGTCTAACACTCCAGTCTAAGTAACACTCCAGTCTAACACTCTAGTCTAACACTCCAATCTAAACTCATTCCAGTCTAACTAACACTCCAGTCTAACTAACACTCCAGCCTAACACTCCAGTCTAAGTAACACTCCAGTCTGACACTCCAGTCTGACACTCCAGTCTGACACTCCAGTCTAACACTCTAGTCTAACACTCTAGTCTAACACTCCAATCTAAACCCATTCCAGCCTAACACTCCAGTCTAACTAACACTCCAGTCTAACTAACACTCCAGTCTAAACCCATTCCAGTCTAACTCCAGTCTAAACCCATTCCAGTCTAACTCCACTCTAAACCCATTCCAGCCTAATACTCCAGTCTAACTTAACACTCCAGTCTAACAACACTCCAGTCTAAACCCATTCCATCTAACCCCGTCTAAACCCATTCCAGTCTAACACTCCAGTCTAACACACACTCCACCCTAACACTCCAGTCTAAACACACACATTTCCAGTCTAACACACCACTCCAGTCTAAAACACCACTCCAGTCAAAAACAACACTCCAGTCTAACACACAACTCCAGTCTAACACACACACTCCAGTCTAACACACACATCCAGTCTAACACACACATCCAGTTAACACACACCTAGTCTAAACCCATTCCAGTCTAATACTCCTCGTCTAAACCCATTCCAGTCTAACACACACTCCAGTGAAACCCCACATTTCAGTCAAAACACACACTCCAGTCTACACACACACCCAGTCTAACACACACTCCGTCTAACACACACCAGTCTAACACACACACTCCAGTCTAACACACACTCAGGTTCACACACTCCAGTGAAACACACACTCCAGGTAACACACACTCCAGTGTAACACACACTCCAGTCTAACACACACTCTCCAGTCTAACCACACACTCCAGTCAAACACAACAACCAGTCTAACACACACTCCAGTCTAACCCAACACTCCAGTCTAACACACACTCCATCTAACACACACCTCCAGTCTAACACACACTCAGTCTAACACACTCAGTCTAACACACACTCCAGTCTAACACACACTCCAGTCTAACACACACACCCAGTCTAACACACACACTCCAGTCTAACACACACCTCCAGTCTACACACACACTCCAAGCCCTACCACCACTCCAGTCAAAACACCACTCCAGTCTAACACACACATCCAGTCTAACTAACACACACACTCCAGTCTAACAAACACACCACTCCAGTCTAACACACACCCAGTCTAACACACACTCAGTCTAACACGCACTCCAGTCAACCCACACACCCCAGTCTAACACACACACTCCAGCCTAACACCCCAGTCTAACACGCACTCGGTCTAACACACACACTCCAGTCTAACTAACCCCACACACTCCAGTCAAAACACCCCTTCCCAGTCTAACAAAACACTCCATTTCTAACACACACTCCAGTCTAACACACATCCAGTCTAACCACACACTCCAGTTAACAAAACACACCCCCAGCCCAACACACACTCCAGTCATCACACACCCCATCTAACACCACTCTAGTCAACACACACACTCCAGTCAAAACCCAACACACCATCTAACACTCAGTTAACACAACACTCCAGTCTAACACACACACTCCAGTCTAACACACAACTCCGTCTAACAACACACTCCAGTCTAACACACACTCCAGTATAACACTCCAGTTAACACACACACATCCAGTCAAAACACAACTTAGTCTACACACTCCAGTCTAACACACACTCCAGTCTAACACACACTCCAGTCTAACAACAAAACACTCCAGTCTAACAACCACACTCCAGTTATAACACACACTCCATCTAACACACACTCCAGTCTAACACCACATCCAGTCAACACACAACCCAGTCTAACACACACTCCAGTCTAACACACAATCCAGTCTAACACAACTCCAGTCTAACACGCACTCCAGTCTAACACACACTCCAGTCTAACACACACTCCAGTCTAACACACACTCCAGTCTAACACACACTCCAGTCTAAACCCATTCCAGTCTAACATTCCAGTCTAACTAACACTCCAGTCTAACTAACACTCCAGTCTAACACTCCAGTCTAAGTAACACTCCAGTCTAACACTCTAGTCTAACA
>CM054141.1:3807167-3827167 GCA_028751875.1 Rapana venosa
ATCTCACTCAACACGTCTTACAGCTCTCTCACTGTAGCACGTAAATCACAGCGCTAATGTGCATTGTTCTGCATGCGTTGAGTTGCAACCATTATCCTCACACACAGTTAGTCCCGCATTGCACACCAGTTTTAAGTCCAGGCAGACTTTTCTGAGTGAAATTCAGACTGCTTTTTATCTGGTAAGGGCGAGTCGCCACTTGTGTAGCGCCGTCCAATTATATTTTTTGTTGTTTATCATGTTTACTTGTTGTTTTCTTTTGTGATTTTTTTTCCTACAGAGTTCATTTTTTATTTTAATAAAACTTTTAAGTAACGGCAGATTTCTCTGCACAAAAATTAGGGCTGCTTCTCCCCGAGGAGGGCGCGTCGCCACAAGAGCAGCGACACCCATTATTTTCTTGTCTTCAGCCGTTTTTGTTTCGCTATCAGAGTGGCTTTTTTCCCTAGAGAATTTTGCCAGGAACAACTCTCTTGTTGCCGTGGGTTCTTTTACGTGCGCTAAATAATTTTGTCTAACACACGGGACCTCGGTGTATCGTCTCATCCGAAAGACTAGCACTCAGACCATCCACTCATGGTCTAATGGATGGGGGAAAAGTTTCGAGTCCAAACGCGGTTCGAACCACCGCACACTTCCGACCCAGACATTTCGCCTTCTAGACAGGCGCTATAGTTCTAGACCATCGACGATCCATCGAGTTCTTATCACGGGCAATATTCTCTGTGTTGTTGTGGGTTGTTTTATAAGTGCTAAATGTACAAGGAGGGAGACGAAGAGGCAGGCAGAGAGAGCGATGGGAAGACAGCATCAGAGAGTGGACTGGTCTTGAGTGGAACGATTTGAGGATTGTTTGTGTCCCTACAGTGTTGACCCTACGCAAAGCACTATTATTGTGGTTAGGAAAATAGCAAACAGCAAAGAACTAGGGGGTGCAGTGTTTGCTTTAAAATAAAATCCTATCAAATGTGTACAAAATCACGATGATTATTTAACCAGAGGCTACTCTTTCACAAAAAGTGTTGTTTTAAAAATCAAAATCTGTGGATGCCTTAGAACGTGCAGTAAACCAGCCCAATCAATCCTGTTGTTTACAGCCCCGCCGACCACAAAGGCCATATCAGGGCTGTCACCTTGTAAAAATTTTAAATCTCAGAATAAAACTGTGCAGCTATATACAGATTAAAACAGAGTATAAAACCAACTCTACTGTCATTGCTTGTAGCAGCAACACCCTGGCCAACCTTAAGGGTCAAACCTGGACGATCACTGCGTTGTTTTTATTTATCATTTTATTTTATTATCTTATTTCGTTTTAGTCTTTTTTATTTCGAAGATAATGAAATAAGCACTCATGTGCTCTTCTTTTTTCCATCCAGTCCCCGTGCGTATGCAGTTTTGTGGGAGAACGTGCGGTACGAACGTAAGAATCCCATAGGGAAACAGAAAGCAAAAAAGGTGAAGTTGGGCAGGCAGGCAGGCAGGCAGGTAGACAGGCAGGCAGGTAGACAGGCAGACAGACAGGTAGACAGACAGGCAGGTAGACAGGCAGGTAGACAGGCAGACAGACAGACAGGTAGACAGGCAGATAGACAGACAGGCCAGAAACCTCACCCGAGTCAGGCAGGAGGACCCTGTCGATGCCGTGGATGACGCCATTGGTGGTGACGATGTCGGGGTCGACCACGCGGGCCTCGTTGGCCATCAGCCCCTGGCGGGTACAGCGGAACAGCACCCGGCCTTCGTCCAGCGTCTTCAGGCCCACCGACACCACGATGGCGTCCCCGCAGTACACTCCCTTCACCACGTGGTGGCGGATCACCTCTGGGACAGGACGTGGAGGTGGTGATCGTCAGTGTCGTTGTCATGATCATGATCATTATAGTTATTGTTAGTGTCATGATTGTCATCAAAGTTATTGTCATCATCATGATCATTATGATCATAGTTATTGTCATCATCATCATGATCGTCATCGTCGTCGTCATCCTCCTCATCGTCGTCGTCGTCACCACCACCACCACCACCACCACCACCACCACCACCACCACCACCACCACCACCATCATTATCGTCGGCGTCGTCGTCGTCGTTGTCATCGCCATCACCATCATCATCATGATCGTCGTCGTCGTCGTCACCACCACCACCACCACCACCACCACCATCATCATCATCATCGTCGTCGTCGTCGTCGTCATCATCATCTCCGTAACATGTTCTAAAAATAACACACCGTCACTGAAACAACAATCTTCGCTACACGTACTGACAACAATCAACGTCACAGAAACACCAATCCCTCTCACACCAAACCCCTCTCACACCAATCCTCTCTCACACCAATCCTCTCCATTTCATACCAATCCTCTCTCAAACCAATCCTCTCCCTCTCACACCAATCCTCTCTCACACCAATCCTCTCCCTCTCACACCAATCCTCTCTCATACCAATCCTCTCCCTCTCACACCAATCCCCTCCCACACCAATCCTGTCCCTCTCACACCAATCCTCTCCCTCTCACACCAATCCTCTCCCTTTCACACCAATCCTCTCCCTCTCACACCAATCCTCTTCCTCTCACACCAATCCTCTTCCTCTCACACCAATCCTCTCCCTTTCACACCGATCCTCTTCCTCTCACACCAATCCTGTCCCTCTCACACCAATCCTGTCCCTCTCATACCAATCCTGTCCCTCTCACACCAATCCTCTCCCTCTCACACCAATCCTCTTCCTCTCACACCAATCCTCTTCCTCTCACACCAATCCTCTTCCTCTCACACCAATCCTCTCCCTCTCACACCAATCCTCTTCCTCTCACACCAATCCTCTCCCTCTCACACCAATCCTCTTCCTCTCACACCAATCCTCTTCCTCTCACACAATCCTCTCCCCTTTCACACCGATCCTCTTCCTCTCACACCAATCTGTCCCTCTCACACCAATCCTGTCCCTCTCACAACCAATCCTGTCCCTCTCACACCAATCCTGTCCCTCTCACACCAATCCTCTCCCTCTCACACCAATCCTCTTCCTCTCACACCAATCCTCTTCCTCTCACACCATCCTCTTCCTCTCACACCAATCCTCTCCCTCTCACACCAATCCTCTTCCTCTCAACACCAATCCTCTCCCTCTCACACCAATCCTCTCCCTCTCACACCAATTCCCCTCTCACACCAATCCCCTCTCACACCAATCCCCTCTCCTACCAAATCCCCTCTCACACTGATCCCCTCTCACACGAATTCCCCTCTCACACCAATCCCTCTCACACCAATCCCCTCTCCTACCAAATCCCCTCTCACACTGATCCCCTCTCACACGAAATCCCCTCTCACACCAATCCCCTCCCACACCAATCACCCCCCCCCCCCCTCACACCAATCCCCTCTCTTACACCAAATCCCCTCTCACACCAAATTCCCCTCTCACACCAATCCTCTCACTCTCACACCCAATCCCCTCTCACACACCAAATCCCCTCTCACACCAACCTCTCACTCCACACCAAATCCCTCTCTCACACCAATCCCCCCTCCTCTCTCTTCCACCAATCCCCTCTCACACCAATCCCCCCTCTCTCTCTCCTCTCTCTCTCTCTCTCTCTCCACACACACCAATCCCCTCTCACACCAATCCCCTCTCACACCAATCCCCTCTCACACCAATCCCTCTCTCACACCAATCCCCTCTCTCACCAATCCTCTCACTCTCACACCAATCCTCTCTCACACCAATCCTCTCTCACACCAATCCTCTCCCTCTCACCAATCCCCTCCCACACCAATCCCCCCACACCAATCCTCTCCCTCCCACACCAATCCCACCAATCCTCTCCCTCCCACACCAATCCTCTCCCTCCCACACCAACCCCCCTCCCACACCAATCCTCTCCCTCTCACACCAAATACTCTCCCTCTCACACCAAATCCCCTCTCACACCAATCCCCCCTCTCACACCAATCCTCTCCCTCTCACACTAACCCCCTCTCACACCAAATCCCCTCTCACACCAATCCTCTCCCTCTCACACCAAATCCCCTCCACACCAATCCTCCCCATCTCCCACCACTCTCCTCTCACCAATCCCCTCTCACACCAATCGCCCCCACACCAATCCCCCATCTCACACTAACCCCTCTCACACCAATCCCTCTCACACCAACCCCATCTCACACCAATCCTCTCTCTCTCTCTCTCTCTTCCTCTCTCTCTCTCTCCCACTCACTCTCTGCAGTGTAGGCGTCAGTGAGGATCCTGTCGAGGACATGGCTGGGCAGGCGGGAGAAGGCTTGGTCAGTGGGGGCCAGCACCGTGTAGCTGGCCCCGCTCTGTCGCAGCTGGTTGACCATGTCCGACACGAAGAGCGCCAGCTGGAACTGCGAGTAACGGTCGTTGGAGAAGATGCTCTCCGCCAGGTTCCCTTGCTCCTCCAGCGGCTTCACCACCTGTCAGAGTGTTGGATCACAAGTTTTGTTGATAACTTTTCTGTTTTATATTACTACTGCTGCTGCTAAACTTGAAAAATGTCAACCCTCCCTCCCTCAGAATTATATGTTCGTTCGTCGCCGAATTCGGAATGCGGTTACCTTCATGGTGGGAAAAAAACCCCAGTTGCATACGTAGAATCTCACCACTGGTGAACCTGGGAGATAGAACCGAGAAACAGAGGAAAGTTGGTTCCTCGGTTGGAGCTCCGGGGATCATTAATGGACAGATTTTTTGCGTATGCAGTTGTTTGCTCATCAGTAAGGTGGTAGCCGCATTCCGACTTCGGGGATGGTGTCTAAACACGATACTAGTAGCGTGTAACGTGACAGGAACCCACAGACACAGCCACGCTGAAAATACAAAGTAGGTTATGATCGATAACCATGCATCGTACACAGTCTGATGTATTATAGCACACACTAAGCTGTTGTTGTTGTTGAGCGTTTTATTAACTTAAACATCCTGGAGGTCACCCAGAGTATGCACTCCGTCCCACTCGTCAGCCCTGGCATTACTGTGAAATCTTAAGATAAAGGAGTTTGCAAATATGATACGTGGTGTTTTCAGCAGCCTTACCAAACAAGCAGCCATGCAGTGAAGCGAAAGAGGGTGCAGGTGGGATGATAATTATAGTAAGAGCTAGATGAAAACAGCCTCAATATTATTCTGATAGAGGCCTTGACACTTTGTTCACATCAAAAACTAAAAAAAGCCTTTAGCCTGGACCATCACTACCCTCCCCACTCCCCGCACAAACTGAAAATCTGTCGTGGTAAAGGTAAAGGTACAGGTACAGGTGTTCCCATAACCTTATGCAGTCTTTGGGGAGCGAAGTGTCAGTGACCTCAGCTTCTCTAGGAGCCAGCATCTACTACTACTACTACTACTACTGCTATTGCTGTTGCTGCTGCTACTGCTGCTACTACTATTACTACTGCTGCTGCTACTACTATTACTACTGCTGCTACTGCTACTACTACTACTACTACTACTACTACTACTACTACTACTACTACTACTACTACTACTACTACCACCACCACCACCAATGATAATAATGAATAGAATCTGGAATATTACACATAAAACATGAACCCGACAATCTGCCAACAATTATGTATGCGCACTTGTGCGTATTGGCTCTCTCTCTCTCTCTCTCTTCCTCTCTCTCTCTCTCTCCTTGTCATTCTCTCTCTCTCGCTCTCTCTCTCTCTCTCTCTCTCTCTCTCTCTCTCTCTCTCTCTCTTTCTCTCTCTCTCCTTGTCATTCTCTCTCTCTCTCTCTCTCTCTCTCTCTCTCTCTCTCTCTCTCTCTCTCCTTGTCATTCTCTCCCTCTCTCTCACACACAAACACACACATCTTGTTTTCGCTAACTTTTATAATCCAATGCTATACCCCCCCCCCCTCCCTCTCTCTCTCACCCCCTACTCCAAGTGTTTGTACTACGTGTTTGCATTTCTCATTTCTCATTCGCCGTTAAACGGTCGCACCCTGACATCCACATGGTCGGCATTTGGGCCACCATCCAACATCATCAACCGCTATTTTCTTTTTCTCTGCAAACATCAAGCAAATCTCTCTCTTCCCTCCCCCTCTCTCTCTCACGCGCGGGCGCGCACGCACGCACTACGCACACACAAACACACTCTCTCACACACACACGCGCGCGCACACAGACACACACACAAACACGCTCTCTTTCTTCTCTCTTTATCTCTCTCTCTCACACACACACACAAACACACACATACACACACGCACACACACACACGCACGCACGCACGCACGCACGCACGCACGCACGCGCACACACACACACACACACACACATACACACTTTCGGAAGAGAGAACGGACGAGGTGAAGAAGAGGTATGGTTTACGTGGTTGTCAAAAAATACACTTTTATATTTTGCATCGTATCACCTTTTCTTTTTGTGCTATTTTTGTATTTCTGTTTTTGTTTGGTTTCTGAAGTCAGATGTGCTGGGCCAGAGATAGAGACAGAGAGAAAGAAAGACAGAGCGAGACAGAGAGAAAGAAAGAGACAGAGACAGACAGAGACAGACATACAGACACAGAGACAGTCAGACAAAACAAAGAATTAAGCGTGAAAAAAACAGAAAGAAAGAAAACTTCAAAAGCCAGTAGATTTCCAGAAACCTAGCTTCGAAAGCATGCTGTAAGCATTGCTGATACTGGCATGGGGCCCTAGCAGGGAAAGACAAACAAACAATCGACGTGGAGCCGGCATCAACAATTGGACAAAAAACCAACAAACATTGGGATGGAAACAGCGCCCTTTTTCTTCCCAAACAAACGCCTATCACACACACGCTGCATGCCCCTCTGCCTCCTGAACTGTCAACAAACATCCACTGTCTCTTCCAAAAAGTATTTTCTTCGTGAAAATTGCATAACATATGCATATGTACACACACTCACGTGCATGCATACGCATATGCGTGTGTACATATAATAATAATAATAATAATAATGGAATTTATATAGCGCTGAATCTTGTAAAGCAACAAATCAAAGCGCTCAGATGACATGATTAAATTTTTTTTTTTTACTCAGGTGCTTTTTTTTTTACATCAAGTCCCCGTGTGTATGCGGTTTTGTAAATTTTGTCATCTGTTCCCACCGGCACACAATGGCCTACTCTTTAGAAATGCGGAACAAGATTTAACGTGTGTGCAAGATGTTCTGCATGCGTTCGCACACGGGGCCTCGGTTTATAGTCTCATCCGAAGGACTTTGACATTCAGTTCGATTTTTTAGTCAAACTGAGAAGAAAGGGCGAGGCTGGGAATCGAACCCAGAACCTCACGGTTTACTTGTTGGCAGGCAAACGTCTTGACCATCCTGCCACCTACTCACACATGTACTTATGCACGTACGCGCACATAAACTTACACACACACACACACACACACACACACACACACACACACACACACACACACACACACACACTCACACACACACACACACACACACACTCACACACACACACACACACACACACACACACACACACACACACACACACACACACACACACACACACACACACACACACACAACACTCACACACACACAGAGGCACACGCACACACACCCATGACGGGGACAGGTTATCCTGGTGTTTAAAGCGATGAGCACTGAGCTTGTGATCTGCTGACCCGGGTTCGATTCCCGTTCAATGGGATTTTCCCTTTGAGTTAACATCAGTGCAGACTCCATCCCCCAAAAGTCCCTCGAATGAGACTATAAACCAAGATATCGTGTGCGAATGCACGCAGAACATCTTGCAAACACTTTAAAACATGTTCCGCTTTTCGGAAGAGTAGGCCATTGTGTGCCAATGGGAATGGATGACAAAATTAAAAAAACTGCGTGCATACGGGACTGGACGTTAAAAAAGTACAGGATTGCTTATTTCATTATCCTCGATATAAAAGAATAAATAAATAAATAAATAAAAATATCTCTCTCTCTGACAGTTAAAGTCAAAGTAACCACAGGCACTGGACGTAAAAAAGGACATGAATGCTTATTCCATTATCCTTGAAGAATAAGAAGAAAAAAATAAGAAAACGAAACACGCACATTATATAAATAACTATTTAGTGTGTGCAGATGAGATTGTCATCAGCTCTACCGCAAAGATGTGGCAAGTAAAGCAAAATATGTCAACACGCGTTGTATGCCAACACATGAAGTCTTCTTCACACACAAACACACACACCACACATAGACGCACAGACAGCCCACCCCCAGACACACACCCCACAGACAAAGACACACACACACTCACACACACAGACACACACACAGACACACAGACACAGACACAGACACACACACACACACACACACACACACACACACACAAACAGAGGTGGGATATTCATCAGGTCTACAGCAAAGACGTGGCGAGTAAATCAAAAGTTGTCAACACATAGTGTATGCCAACAAATTACAGGCGCGCGCGCGCGCGCACACAAACACACACACACAACATACACACACTCCACACAAACAACATACGCACACACACATTCCATTATCCTCGATATAAAAGAAAAAACACACACACACACACACACACACACACACACACACACACACACACACACACACACACACACACACACACACACAACACACACACACACTTCACACCACACACACAGACACACACGATTTAATGATAGAGAAAGGAAGCCACCGAAAGATATCCAGAGAGGACAGAAGATGTAAATTTATCCCGTAACAAAATGGAAGATGAATTAAATTGACTGGACGATTGTGTCTTATATAATGAACTCAGAAAAAGTTTATCATCAAACCTTAATACCAGACACAAAGAACGAAAAAACTGTATAGATAAATAGATAAAGTTAAGCAAAACATAATCACAGTTAATATCGATCAAGCAGATATCATTTAGATGTGTGTAATAATGTTTTGAGAAAAGAATAAAAGAGAAGTAGAATGCAGCAGATTTTGGTGTACTTTTAAGTCAATAGATGATCATAAATGGTGTTTGTTTTCTGGTGTCGAATAAGTCTACATGACTTTTATGGTAATACAATATTCTGAATCTGAATCTGAACACACACACACTGCCTCTTTAGCAACTGTTAAGACATAGAAAACTTTATGCTGCTTTTATAGACTTCAGAAAAGCCTTCGACACTGTAAGTAGGGAGAAACTGTGGAAAATTTTGCATGTAAACGGAATAAGAGATAAATTTTTGAATGCACTAAAAAGCATGTATGATGTTGTGAAAGTCCGCATTCGAGCTGGTGCTAAGCTGACAGATGCTTTTTTATGTCCACGTGGTTTGAAACAGGGAGAAGTGTGTTCTCCAGTTTTGTTTTCTTTATTAATCAATGACCTGACCAAAGATATTAATGAAAATGGCAGGCATTGCATTCATTTGTCACCTGATTTGACTCAGATATTTATCTTGCTATTCGCAGACGATGTTGTACTTTTCTCAGACAGTGTTATTGGACTACAGACTCAGATCAATGTACTACACAACACTGCTAAACGTTTAGATTTGGTTGTTAACCTCGAGAAATCGAACGTTGTTGTCTTTAGAAATTGTGGTTTCTTGGCTGAGAACGAAAAATGGACGCACGGGGATGGTATGTTAGAGACAGTAAACATGTACAAATATCTGGGCATTATTCTCACTACACGACTTTCATTCCAGTCCACACTAAAAGACTTGTCTGATCGTGCTCGAAAAGGGGTTACAGCTATACTGAGGTTACTTTGGTCAATTGGAGAACATTCACCAGACTTATTTTTTAAGTTGTTTGACAGTCAGATCCAGCCAATATTGACTTACGGCGCAGAAATATGGGGCATAGTAAATAACCATGACATTATTGAAAGGGTGCATCTATCAGCCATGAAACGCTACATGTGTGTTAGTAAGAGAACTCCAAGACATTTAGTTATGGAGAGTTGGGCCGTTTTCCGTTTAAGGTCAATATTTTTGCTAAAGTATATAAAGTTTTGGCTGCACATTGTTGGTATGGATGATTCGAGATATCCTAAAAAGGCGTACTCAATGCTTCTGCTTCTACAAAGTCAGAATTATACTACATGGGCATGCAAAGTTCGGAATATGTTGTATATGTTTGGTTATGGGATTGTATGGGAAGCACAGTCTGTAGGATATGTCAGGATGTTTATCACACAGTTTAAACAACGTTTAATTGACTCCTGTTCACAAGACTGGCATTATTCTGCCCTTGAATCACATGACTTTTACGCAGTGTACTATACATACGCTGATTCCTTGACCTTACGTCCATACTTTCGAGTTGTGACATGTCTTAACGTGCGTAAAATATTTACAAGATTTAGAATTGGCACACTGCCTTTGCGCTCACATTTTCTGAGTTATGGTATGTACAATGTGAATGTGAACAATGCTTATTGCCCTTTTGTGCAGAAACTCCTGAAACAGAACTGTCCTTTTTGTTGGTGTATCCAAAGTATACTGATTTACGTTCACAACTTATTCCCCCCAAATACTACAGAAAACCCTCAATGTTCAAATTAATTTTTTTGTGTTACTGCTTTCTTGTGGAAACAAAGACATTATTTCGAAACTCTGTAATTACGTCTACAAAGCATATCTAATCAGGAAAGATGCACTTGAATGTGGAACTGTGTAATTGTATGTGCATGTTATGCGGATGTGAACTCCATTTGTATGGGTCCGTGGCCTAACAAATAAATCATTTGACTTTGACTTTGACTTTGTCACATACTGCCTCTTTGTCTCCCCACCCCACCCAACACACACTTACTGCCTCTCTCTCTATCTTTCTTCTCCCTCCATCCTACTCCCCCCCCCCCCCCAACAACTTCTTCTTCTTCTTATTTTCTCTCTCTCTCTCTCTCTCTTTCCCCCACACTCACCTTATCGATCACGTGGATGACGCCGTTGGTTCCTTTTTCGTCAGGCCGTATGATCCGTGCACAGTTGACTGTGGCCACCTGCACGTGAAACACGTCAGTCCTCCTTCTCCATCACACTCTTCACTTCAGAGTAGAACACAGTATTCACCCTCCACCCCCAGAAAAGAAAAAAAACAACCCCCCAAACCTCTGGGCCGACTCTAACCTAGTATTTTGTCTGAATAACACACCTCATCTATCCCTTACTCAAGTAAACCATTGACGCACCAATGAAAATTTTGCAACCAGCTTCCTCCACTCCTCCCGGTTTTCAGTTTTTTGTCGTTCCACTCAAGACCAGTCCACTCTCTGATGTTGCCTTCCCATCGTTTACTCTGTCTGCCTCTTCGTCTCCCTTTTTGTACTGTTCCCTGTAGGACAGTCTTGGCCATCGAGATTTTCGTGTGATGTGCCTGAACCACTTTAGATTGTGTTTTTTTCCCCTCTGAAGTCAGAAGCTCTTCATATGGTCCGATGCCGTTTCCAATTCCGGTTTTCACTTCCTCATTAGTTATGTGATCCCTGTATGAGATACCAAGTAGTTTGCGAACGCACCTCATCATCCAAATAAAAAGGCAAAAAAGGTAAAGGTGTTCCCATAACCTATGCAGTTGTTGCTAAGCGAGATATCAAGATACAACTTCTCCAGGGGCCAGCATATTGAGGGCAACACCCATCTCACCTCCCTCGCTGCTTTACCTTCCTTGACCCTAAAGAAGGCAGGTAGGTACCCATTTACAGCTGGGGTGAACTGAGGGACTGTGCTGAAGTCAAAGGCGGCACAAAAGGGTCACCCATACACTTGGTAACCACGCTCACCGCTGCTTAACCTTAGCTTGGAAAAAACCCAAGTGCTCTGACCACTGAGCTATCCCGTCCCCGCAGCAGCAGCAACAACCACCCACCCCCCAAACCCTAAAACTGCCCTTACCCCGTAGGCATACTTGCTGACGCGGATTTTCTTGCTCCTGAACATGGTGACGAACTTGTGATTGCGGGCACAAAAGGGTCACCCACACGCTTGGTAACCACGCTCACCTTAGCTTGGGGAAAGCGAGTGGTCTGACCACTGAGCTATCCCGTCCCTGCAGCAGCAGACCTTAAAAAAACAAACCCAAAACTGCCCTTACCCCGTAGGCGTACTTGTTGACGCGGATTTTCTTGCCCCTGAACATGGTGACGAACTTCTGATTGCGGGCACGGAAAGTGTCCAGGGTGAGCTTGCCCGGCGCGATGTGGTACAGCATCAAATGGGCACTGCTGTTCGCGTGCCGAAGCTTGTCCCTGCAGGACAGACAGGGGTGGCCATGATGTAGGAGGTTTGGTGTAGTGTGTTGTGTTGTAGTGCGGTGTGTTGTGGGGGGTTGTGTTGCGGGGTGTTGTGTTGTAGGGGTTTGTGTTGTAGGGGGTTGTGTTGTGGGGTGTTGGGTTGTGGGGGGTTGTGTTGTGGGGTG
The DNA here is from genome assembly GCA_028751875.1 of Rapana venosa. NCBI lineage: Eukaryota > Metazoa > Mollusca > Gastropoda > Neogastropoda > Muricidae > Rapana > Rapana venosa. Next base: position 3,819,615 of record CM054141.1, read on the forward strand.
TTGTGATGTAGTGTGTTGTAGGGTGTTGTGTTGTGGGGTATTGTGTTGTGTTTTGTGGGGTGTTGTTGTGTTGTAGGATGTTGTTTTTGTGGGGTGTTGTGTTGTGGGGTATTGTGTTGTAGTGTGTTGTGTTGTGGGGTACTGTGTTGTGTTGTGGGGTGTTGTGTTGTAGGGTGTTGTGTTGTAGGGGTTGTGTTGTGGGGTATTGAGTTGTGGGGTGTTGTGGTGTGGGGTGTTGTGTTGTAGGGGGTTCTGTTGTAGGGTTGTTGTTGTGGGGTGTGTTGTAGGGTGTTGTGTTGTGGGGGGGGGGGGGGGGGGTAGTGTTTGTGTTGTGTTGTGGGGTGTTGTGTTGTGTTGTGCTGCGAGGTGTTGTGTTGTAGTGTGTTGTAGGGTGTTGTGGGGTATTGTGTTGTGTTTGTGGGTGTTGTGTTGTGGGGTGTTGTGTTGTGGGGTGTTGTAGAGTGTTGCGTTGTAGGATGTTGTTTTGTGGGGTGTTGTGTTGTGGGGTGTTGTGTTGTAGTGTGTTGTGCTGTGGGGTACTGTGTTGTGTTGTGGGGTGTTGTGTTGTAGGGTATTGTGTTGTGGGGTGTTGTGTTGTGGGGTGTTGTGTTGTGTTGCGTTGTAGGATGTTGTGATGTGGTGTATATGTTGTGTTTTTTCTGTTGTAGTGTGTTGTGTTGTGTTATACTTGTGCTGTTGTGTATTGTGTGTTGTGTTGTAGTGTGTTGCGTTGTGCTGTGTTGTATTATGTTGTGTTGTGCTGTTGTGTTGTAGTGTTGTATTGTAGAGTTGTACTGCAGTGTGTTGTAATGTATTGTGTTGTAATGTATTGTGTTGTAGTGTGTCGTATTGTAATGTGCTTTATTGTGTAGTGTTGTATTGAACTGTGTTGCATTGTGTTGCATTGTGTCATACTGTGTTGCATTGTGATATGTTGTGTTGTAGTGTACTGTGCTGCATTGTGTAGTGTTGAATTGTAGTGCGTTGTAATAATAATAATAATAATAATAATAATAATAATAATAATAATGTATGGAATTTATATAGCGCTGAATCTTGTAAAGCAACAAATCAAAGCGCTCAGATAACAATTTTTTTTAAATTATCGAGGATAATGGAATAAGCACTCGTGTGCTTTTTTACATCCTGTCCCCGTGTGTATGCGGTTTTGTAAATTTTGTCATCTGTTTCCACTGGCACACAATGGCCTACTCTTTCCGAAAAGCGGAACAGGATTTAACGTGTGCGCAAGATGTTCTGCATGCGTTCGAACACGGGGGCCTCGGTTTATAGTCTCATCCGAAGTACCTATCTGCCTTCTTTAGGGTCAAGGAAGGTAAAGCAGCGAGGGAGGTGAGATGGGTGTTGCCCTCAATATGCTGGCCCCTGGAGAAGCTGTAGGTTTGATGTAGTGTGTTGTGTTGTGTTCTAGGATGTTGTGTTGGGCTGTAGTGTGTTGTGTTGTGGGGTGTTGTGTTGTGGGGTGTTGTGTTGTGGGGTGTTGTGTTGTGGGGTGTTGTGTTGTAGGGGTGTTGTGTTGTAGGGGTTGTGTTGTAGGGTGTTGTGTTGTAGGGTGTTGTGTTGTAGTGTGTTGTGTTGTGGGGTGTTATTGTATTGTAGGGTGTTGTGTTGTGGGGTGTTATTGTGTTGTAGGTTGTTGTTGTGTTGTAGGTTGTTGTGTTGTGTGTTGCGTTGTGTTGCGGGTTGTTGTAGTGTGTTGTGTTGTGTTGTTAGGGTGTTGTGTTGTGGTGTTTTGGGGTGTTGTGTTGTGGTGTGTGTGTGTGTGTGTGTGTTGTGTTGTGTTGTGGGGTGTTGTGTTGTAGGGGGGTTGCGTTGTAGGGTGTTGTGTTGTAGGGTGTTGTGTTGTGGGGTGTTGTGTTGTGGGGTGTTGTGTTGTAGGGGGTTGTGTTGTAGTGGGTGTTGTTGTTGTAGGTGGTGTTGTGTTGTAGGGTGTTGTGTTGTAGGTGGTTGTGTTGTGTTGTGGGTGTTGTGTTGTGGGTTGGTTGTGTTGGTGGGTGTTTGTGTTGCGTGTGGTTGTGTTGAGTGTGTTGGTGTATTGTATTGTGTTGCGTTGTGTGTTGTGTTGAAGTGTGTTGTGTTTAGGGTGTTGTGTTGTAGGGTGTTGGTTGTAGTGTTGTGTTGAAGTGTGTTGTGTGTTTGTATTGTGTTGGTTTGTGTTGTGTGAAGTGTGTTGTGTGTATTGTATTGCGTTGTGTGTTGTGTTGAAGTGTGTTGTGTTGTATTGTATTGTAGTTGCGTTGTGTGTTGTGTTGAAGTGTGTTGTGTTGTATTGTATTGTATTGCGTTGTGTGTTGTGTTGAAGTGTGTTGTGTTGTATTGTATTGTATTGCGTTGTGTGTTGTGTTGAAGTGTGTTGTGTTGTAGGGTGTTGTGTTGTATTGTATTGTATTGCGTTGTGCTGTTGTATTGTAGAATTGTACTGCAGTGTGTTGTGATGTGTGGTGTTGTGGTGTGTCGTAGTGTAATGTGCTTTATTATGTAGTGTTGTATTGTACTGTGTTGCATTGTGTCATGTTGTGTTGTATTGTGTTATGTTGTGTTGTACTATGATGTATTTATAGTATTGCATTGTACTGTGTTGTATTGCGTAATGTTGTGTTGTGTTCTGTTGGTTTCAAGACCTTTTCCTTCATAAGAACATGGTTATAATGCACGTAAACACCGTGAGCAACAAACAGCAACCCAACGGCTTAGAGCGAGCTTCAAAAGAAAAAAAAAGTGTCACACAGACCAGAAATAGCCAAAGAACGACCGCCGACACTGGACTGTTTAAATCTGGGTAAGCACAGGGTATCTGCAGCAGAACGGAGGGAACGAGAAGTAGTGTATAGGTGAAGGCAGTCACACAGATAGGAAGGCGCAGTCTTGTGGAGACATGTGTAACAGAGGGTAGTACTGGTCTTGTACTTTACTCTTTGTGAGACAGGCAGCCAGTGAAGAGATCGCAAGAGAGGAGTGATGTGTTCAGATTTGTTTCTTTTTGAGGACCAGTCGAGCTGCAGAGTTTTGTATACGTTGAAGGGAGGGGACAAGACAACCACGGCATAATAAACAGAAATATGTACCTGGCATAACCAGTCAAACAAACACAATACAATACAATACAACACAATACAATACAATACAACACAATACAATGCAATACAATACAATACAATACAATACAATACAACAGCGGGATAGCCTGGCTGGTTAGAGAGTTGCGCATTGCGCTAGTGATCTGCTAACCAGGATTCGATTCCCGTTCAAGAGGATTTTTCTCTTACAGTTAACATCAGTGCCGACTCCACTCCACCCAAAAGTCCTTTGGATGAAACTATAAACCGAGGTCCTGTGTGCGAACCCACGCAGAACATATTGCGCACACGTTAAAATCTGTTCCCTTTCTCGGAAGAGTAGGCCATCGTGTGCCGGTGGAAACGGATGACAAGACTGACAAAACTGCATACACACGGGGACTGGATAAAAAACGCGCATGAGTGCTAATTCCATTCCGAATAAAGAATAAAATCATCTATCATCCTATCCCTATCTATCTATCTATCTAATCTATCTATCATCTATCCTATCTATCCTATCTTTCAGTCTAGCCCGTCTTCCATTCTCAGTCTATCTTCTATCTAGTCTATCTATCTATCTATCTATCTGTCTCTATCTATCTATCTACCTATCTATCTATCTGTCTGTCTGTCTGTCTGTCTGTCTGTCTTGTCTTGATCTTTTCTATCTTATCTTACCTGCTTACCTATATCTATTCTAACTATCTGTTTACTGTATAATACAGCATCTCATCACCAACACATTAACTACTATAACATTACCTGCATAACTCAAACAAATGCAATAAACACAACACCAACACAATACAACAATAACAACATTAGCAAAACGCAACAATCAAACAACACAACAACACAATAACAACAACAACAAACAACAACAACACAACAACAACAACACAACAACAACAACAACACAACACAACCAAACTAATAACACATCACAGGTACAACTCAACACAAGAGCAATACAACCCATACAAAACAAAATGCAATACACTCAAACACAATCAATACAACACCCAAATACAATTACATTACAACAACAACAACAACAACAACAACAACAACAACAACACAGCAACAGCAACAACACAGGGGGAGTCCCATAACCTATAAGGTCGTAGGGGAGCGAGGCGTCAGAGACCTCACTTCTCTAGGGCCAGCATATTGAGGGCGGCGCCCATCTCCTCTCCCTCTCTGCTTTACCTTCCCTGGCCCCAAAGAGGGCAGGTACCCTTTTACAGCTGGGTGAACTGGGGGAACTGTACTGAAGCCAAGGCGCGCAAACGGTCACCCATCCAACTGGTAACCACGCTCGACGCTGCTTAACTTGGCTGGGGAAAAGCGAGTGCTCCGACCACTGAGCTATCCCGTCCCCTTACAACACAACCCATACCAATACCCATGACCAGGTACCTGGTATAGCCTGTCACTTCCCTGAAGGCCTGGTCAGAGGGAACGAAAACGGTGAAGGCGCCGTCATTGGTCAGCATGTTCGTGAGGTTGCTGCGCTCAATCTGCCGAGAGAACTGCGACAGTCCCAGATCATCCACCGTCTCCATCAGGTTTCCTAACGGCTTCTCTGCAACACAGGCACACTGAGGTATGTTGTTGTTGTTGTTGTTGTTGTTGTTGCACGTTCCCAAGCTTAACGCCTTGCAGGTCACCCAATATGTACACTCTTGACCCACTCATCCCACCCGGAATTCACTGTGAGACTCTAAGTACACACTGGATGAGATGTTTGTGTGTATGGCTGTTTTTTTCCGTGCCTTGCTATACAGGCAGCCATACCTTGTCTTCAAACGATATATGTTCTCCTTTCAAAAGGTGAGTAGAGGTTGCTATGCTAAGACCTTGTCTTGGTTGAAGATAACTTGAACATAGCATTTCAAACCAAGATAACTTGAACATAGTATTTCAAACCAAGATAACTTGAACATAACATTTCAAATCAAGATAACTTGAACATAGCATTTCAAACCAAGATAACTTGAACATAGCATTTCAAACCAAGATAACTTGAACATAGCATTTCAAACCAAGGTAACTTGAACATAGCATAACAAACCAAGATAACTTGAACATAGCATTTCAAACCAAGATAACTTGAACATAGCATTTCAAACCAAGATAACTTGAACATAGCATTTCAAACCAGGGCAAGTCTTCCATGACAGACAGCCTAATAATGTTGTGCTCCACTACCGTACCTTTCTCTTGGTTACTGGATGAACTATATAAAAAGAACTACAGGATGAACTATATCGTGAACTATATAATAAACTATATAATGAACCTAAGGATGAGCTATATGTAAAACTATATAGTGAACTATACAACGAACTATAGGATGAACCATATGGTGAAATGCATAACTAACTATAAAAAAACTTTTGGATGAACTGTATAATGAACTATATTATGAACTATAGGATGAACTATAGGATGATCCATAGAATGGACTACATAGGATGAACTATATGGTGAACTATATGATGAACTATAGGATGAACTATATAATAAACTATAGGATGAGCTATACGGTGAACTAAAGAATGAACTATAGAATGAGCTATAGAAGGAGATATAGGATAAACAATATGGTGAACTATAGAATGAACTATAGGATGTCCCATATATAATGAACTTCAGGATGAACTATAGGATGAACCATAGGATGAACTATAGTATGAAATATATAATGACCTATAGGATGAACCATATGATAAACTATATGATGAACTATGATTATGGTGAACTATATAATGAACTATAGTATGAACTATATAATGAACTATAGTATAATGACCTAAAGTATGAACTATATAGTGAACTATAGGATGAACCATATGGTGAACTATAGAATGAACTATAGGATGAGCTATGTAGTCAACATATAATGAACCATATGGTAAACTATAGTATGAACTATATAATGTATATAGTGAACTATATAATGAACCATAGGGTGAAATATATAATGAACTATAGGATGAACTATAGGGTGAACTGTAAGGTGAACTATAGTATGAACTATATTATGAACTCTATGGTTAACTATATAATGTAACATATTATGAACCATACGATGAACTACATAGTGAACTATAGGATGAACCATAGGATGAACTATATAATGAACTATAGGATGAACCATAGGGTGAACTATATAATGAACTATAGGATGAACTATATAGTGAACTATGGGATTAACTATATAGTGAACTATAGGATGAACTACATAGTGAACTATAGGATGAACTATATAATGAACTATAGGTTGAACTATATAATGAAACATAGGATGAACTATATAATGGACAATATGATGAACCATAGGATGAACTATATAATGAACCATAGGATGAACTATATAATGAACCATAGGATGAACTATATAATGAACCATAGGATGAACTATATAATGAACCATAGGATGAACTATATAATGAACCATAGGATGAACTATATAATGAACCATAGGATGAACTAATATAATGAACCATAGGATGAACTATATAATGAACCATAGGATGAACTATATAATGAACCATAGGATGAACTATATAATGAACCATAGGATGAACTATATAATGAACCATAGGATGAACTATATAATGAACCATAGGATGAACTATATAATGAACCATAGGATGAACTATATAATGAACCATAGGATGAACTATATAATGAACCATAGGATGAACTATGCTTATGTCTCCGCAGCCACGCCGCTTTCTTCACAGAGCCGAACACCCCGTTTCAGCCTGACCTCAAGGCAAAACGCACAGGAGGTGCACAGAGTCCGACAAGCAAGTGCACCTTTTCTCTTTCCTTTCTAACCCCCGGCTCTAGGAATGCAGACGATATTTTCATTCCGCTGCACTGTCTGCTGCAGCGATTATCACAGAGAGAGGCAGACGGCTTATTGGCAGGTCAAAATCACTCTGCCCCTGGCATGCAGCCATTTCACGAATCGCTTGTTTGCATCCCCGAAAAGGCTCACCCAGACTGGCAAAACAAACCAGTTTACTTTGGAATCGGATGCCAGAAACGATAGGACATCAAGTCACGACTGAAAACAAAGGCCTGTCTGTCTGTCTGTAATTTCTGTCTGCATTGCTTTACAAGTTGTTGTCTGGGGGAAATCAGTACATTTGAAATAGACAGCGAGAGAGAGAGAGAGTAGCGTGGATATCAAGTCCTGGCCTCGTGTTGTGTCCTCATGTCAGTGTGTGTGTGTGTGTGTGTGTGTGTGTGTGTGTGTGTGTGTGTGTGTGTGTGGTGTGTGTGTGTGTGTGCATGTATAAGTATGGTACGCGTTCGTGTGTAATTGCAATGTATCTGGTGTTTTGGCAGAAAAACAAACTATATCAACGTAAAATAGGAAAAAAATAGAATAAGATAAAACAAAACTAAATAACTACGTAAATGGCAGGTAAAAAACCTTTGCTGACGCAAACTTCT
>CM054141.1:3834667-3942167 GCA_028751875.1 Rapana venosa
TGTCTGTCTGTCTGTCTCTGTATTTTTTGCATGGCAATACAGCCACAGCAGTTTTTGAAATTATTATTTTTATCGAGAATCTTCTAATTTGTTCCTGTCACTTTTGTCACTTTATGACAAAGCAGCATGTTAAGGAGACGTGTAAAGACGTGCAAAGCATCCATCTGCACCCCCCCCCCCCCCACCCCTCCCATGTGTCTTGTTTTCCATGCAGAAAATGGCGCTTCAATGAACTCGCAGGGAGGGAGGTGGTAGTGTGGAGGCAATGTACCGGTAAATTGTCATGTGATCACTTCCTCTTTCCGGCTACATCTTTGATGGGGTTCTTTTTGTAAAGTGCCGTTGTTTATTCCACTGTGGATGAACACAGAGAATATCTGTTTGTCTGTCTGTCTGTCTGTCTATCTATCTATCTATCTAAGGTAAAGGGTGTCCCATAACCTATAAGGTCGTAGGGGAGCGAGGTGTCAAGAGACCTCATTTCTCCAGGGGCCAGCATATTGAGGGCGGCGCCCATCTCCTCTCCCTCGCTGCTTTACCTTCCCTGACCCCTAAAGCTGGGTGAACTGTACTGAAGCCAAGGCGGGCAAACGGTCACCCATCCAACTAGTTAGTAACCACGCTCGATGCTGCTTAACTCCTCCTCCTTCTCACCACCACCACCACCACCACCACCACCTGTATTATTCAGAAGGTCTTTTTTTTTTTTTAATGAATCTTCCAATTTGTTCTTGTCACTTTTGATGTTTTATGAGCAGCATGTTATGCAGACATGCACAAAGCAAAACACCCATCTCCCCTCCCCCCCCCCCCCCCCCCCCCCCCCGAACCCACTTCTTCACCCCATGTCTCTGCTTTTCCATGCAGGAAATGGCGTTTCAATGAACTGCAGGGAGGTAGAAGTGTGGAGGCAATGTACCGGTAAATTGTCATTTGATCATTTCCTCTTTCTCGCTGCATCTGTGGTGGGGTATGATTTTTGTTGTAGTAAAGTGCCCTTGTTTATCCCCTGTCCTCTCCCCCACTGTTTATTTGATTTTTGATTTATTGATTTATACTACTTTAAGTCACGGCAGATTTCTCTGCGTGAAATTCGGGCTGCTCTTCCCGGGGAGAGCACGTCGCCACAAGAGCAGCGCCACCCCCTTTTTTCTTTTTTCCTGTATGCAACTGTATTTCCCTATCAGAGTGGCTTTTTCTACAGAATTTTGCCAGGGCCAACTCTCTTGTGGCCGTGGGTTCTTTTACGTGCGCTAAATAATTATGTGGAACGCACGGGACCTCGGTTTATCGTCTCATCCGAAAGACTAGCGCCCAGACCACTACTCATAATCTTATGGGTGGGGGAAAAGTTTCGGGTCCAAACAGGATGAACACGGGGATCACTAGAGAATGTGTGTGTGTAATTTGTGTGTGTGTGTGTGTGTGTGTGTGTGTGTGTGTGTGTTGTGTGTGTGTGTGTGTGTTTGTGTGTGTGTGTGTGTGTGTGTGTGTCTGTCTGTCTGTCGGTCTGTCTGTCTGAGTGTGTGTATGCATTACATGAGTGTATTTGTACATAGGTGTGCATGCGAATATGCCACCTGGCTTAAGGTAAGTATTTATCTTTATTGTTTGCTTTTCTGGGTTTAGATTTGTTGTTGTGATTTCTATCAAATAAATGCGAAGCTGCCGCTACTACTACAACTTCTACTACAATTTCTACTACTACTGCTGCTGCTGCTGCTGCTGCTGCTGCTACTACTACTACTTCTACTACAACTGCTGCTGCTGCTGCTGCAACTACTACTACTACTACTTCACCCTCATCATTATCAACAGCATCAACTCCATATTCTGTTCTGAAATCATGCACTAGGGTGACCCACAATGTTATCAATCTTTCTCCTTTAAAAGAAACAGCGCACGAAGTCAAAACCACTACTCAAGTGAGTCACTGGCGCCAGTCTTTGAACGTTACCTGCTCTTGTCTCAGACCCCTGCCCCCTCCCCCCCCCCCTTCACACACAAACAACACACAACAACACAAACACAAACACACACACACAACACAACACACACACACACACACACACACACACACTCGTGCGCGCGCATACACACACACATCACATGATCTGCTGACACGGGTTCGAATCTCTTTCAAGAGGATTAGTGCCGACTCCACTCTCTCTAAAAATCCTTCGGATGGGAGTATAAGCCGAGGCCCCGTGTGTGAACACACGCAGAGCATCTTGCGCACACATTAAATCCTGTTCCGCTCTTCGGAAGAGTAGGCCACTGTATGCCGGTGGGAACGGATGACAAAATTAATTTAGAAAACTGCATACACACGGGGACGGGATGTAATAACATACCAGTGCTTATTCCATTATTTTCGAAATAAAAGATCAAATAACAAAATAAAAGAATAAATAACAAATAATAATAATAATAATATATGGAATTTATATAGCGCTGAATCTTGTAAATAAACAAACAAATCGAAGCGCTTGCACTCAATCATTTACAGGCATGCAACTCTCCTTAAACATAATGAACAACAGATTTCAAAACCATGCGCGCGCACGTATGCACGCATGCACACGCACACACACACACACACACACACACACACACACACACACACACACACACACACACACACACAAACACACACACACACACTCGGAACAACACTTAGAAGGTGAAAGATGCTGTTGAAAATTAGGGACAGATATTTGGGCGGAAAGTCTCAGGTAGGAAATAAGTGTGTTTTGAGGCTGGATTTGAAGGTATCAAGTGAAGGCTTTTGGCGAAGTGAAAGAGGGAGGTCATTCCAGGTGGATGGACCAGAAACAGAAAAGGAGCGACGGCCAACAGTGGTTTGTTTGAATCTGGGTGTTCGAAAGCACAAAGTATCTGCGGCTGAACGAAGGGAACGGGATGGAGTGTACAGGTGAAGACAGTTTCAGAGATAAGAGGGTGCAGATTTGTGGAGACATTTGAAACAGAGGGTATTGATTTTATACTCCAGTCTTTGTGAGACAGGCAGCCAGTGAAGAGATCGCAGAAGAGGAGTGATGTGTTCAGATTTTTTTCTTTCTTAGGACCAGTCGAGCTGCAGAGTTTTGTATGCGTTGAAGAGAGTGGATAGATGATGCTGGTAGGCCAGCCAAAAGAGAATTACAGTAGTCTAAACGTGAAAGAATGAGAGATGTGACAAGCTTGGAAGTTGCATCAGTGGACAGATACTTGCGAATCGCGCTTGCAAGACTGGCAGGTCTGGGTGATGAATTTTTTCATAGAGTGTGTTGTCAAGAACTACTCTTAAATACTTCACAGAGTTGGACAAAGAAACTGACGTATTGCCGAATTCTATTGAAGTTTTTGCGATAGAGGAAAGTTTATGTTGGGTCCCTATGAGCATGGCTTCGGTTTTATCGACATTAAGTTGTAACTTGTTCTGAGTCATCCAGTTTTGAATGTCTTGAAGGCAGTAGGACATATTTGTCAGGAGGGAAGGCAAGTTTTCTACAGTATCACTGCACTGAAGCTGAGTATCATCGGCATAGAAATGATGATCAATATGGTGGTTGTTTATTATATGTGAGAGTGGAGCAGTGTAGAGAGTAAAGAGAACAGGGCCCAGGACTGATCCCTGCGGGATTCCACATTCCATTTTGACAGGTTTTGATTGAATTTTGTTTACAATAACTTTCTGGAACCTGTCTGTGAGGTATGAAGTAAACCAGGTGAGGGCTGTGCAGTTAATACCAAACGTATTTTGGAGGCGAGAAAGAAGAATTGAGTGATCTATGGTATCAAAGGCTGCAGATAACGCACACGCACATACACACACATACACCACACACAACACACACACACACGCACACACACACCACACACACGCACACACGCGCGCACGCACGCACACACACACACACACAACACACACTGACAGACACTTTAAGTAACAGCAGAGCAAGCAAGCCAGCAAACACAAGATGCTATGCAGATATTACATTACTCCTTCGCGTTCAACAACACTGATGCCTTTTGCAGGTTTTGGCGCTGGCTGTTCGAGTCTGTTTGTTTGTTTGTTTGCTTATTGGTTTTATTTACCGTTGGCGCCAAAACAAGTTTCCCGCCAAGGATAAAGCATACCTGATTGCTTATCGCCCTTTGCTGCTTGACTGAGCACTGACACTGAATAGCATGATCAGCGAAACGAGAGGCAGATAGCAATTCCACTCCATTCCCTTTTATTTTTATTTTTACAAAGATTTAATGTGAGGTTGATGAAGAAGCAAAACAAAATATCCACCAGCACTAAGCGACACACAGCCACAGTCACAGTGTTGTGTGCCGTAGGAAAGGGGCAGCGTAAATCACGAGGAGGCAAATGCACAGTACGATAACTGTTTGGTTCTCCCTGCCATCAATTTTGAACGATGTCAGAGAACATTTCCTGCAGAGAGGTGTTCAGAACGGTCTCCAGAGAAGAAGGTAGTCCCGTCACTGGAGGCCTTTCTGGCAGAAAACAGCAAATTCCTCCAGTCACTTTTGAATCAGTGTCTTGCTGGTAGCCAAGCAAGGCACAGAGAGAGAACTCTGAACTCTGAAATGGTTTAATGAACATCGGCCTTTGGCCACAATACACATTGAGGGGCAAAAACTTGAAGATGAAAAGTGGAAGATGAAAAAAATTCACATGTTTGGTAAGACTTTGGCATAATACCCTGGAGTGCACTCAAAACTGTATATTCTTGCATATGCATATTCCAAAATCATGGCTAAATAAAGGCTGTCGTAGGCCAAGAATAAAAACAAAACAGCTAAAAAATTTCAGTTCACCGTAATTGCTTCCCATTGATACCACAGAAAGATAATAGACCTGTGAACAAAGTTATTGATGGAGTTATACCTGATATGTTAACACCTTCTCACATACAAAATACAAACATCAACCATGTCATAAATCATAACAGTCGAAATCATTAATGCTCATTAGTTTTTTGCATTTTCATAATAGTTACTATACTCACAAGTTATTGCATTCTCAAAACATTCACCACTCCAGAAAAGTGTACCCACCAAATACAGCCTCCGCTAATGCAATGTGAACACAAGTGCTGTATGCCCAAAAAAATTGTATTACACTGTGCTCTTTCATGTCATGTAAGGTTTTACGTCATAAAAAGAGAAGGCACAGCGAGAGAGAGAGAGAGAGAGAGAGAGAGAGAGAGAGAGAGAGAGAGAGAGAGAGAGAGTATTCTATAATAATTGTTTATAGTCCCACCAACCACGAAAGCCACATCAGGGCTGTCATCTGATTCGGTTTCAGTGGCTCCAGCAACTTTCAATTCAAGTTTTAAAAAATAAACCCAAGTAACACCTCCTAATACCTTCAAATACCTAACCCTGTCCATCTGAACTCCCCCCCCCCCCCCACACTCTACTAAATTACACATTACCTAAATCATCTCATTCCTTAAGGCTAATTGATAAACCAGGCTGTGCTGAGGACCCTAGCCATTCCGCTAGATTTATCATCCCCAGGTTACAAAAAAACACATTAAAAGAAACATTTTAGAGTACAAAAATATACTTAGAAAATGCGACATGGGCAAAGAACACTGCAGAATGGACACCCTGTGCCCACCCCAATGTTTAAAAATCACTACCTGGCCGCCAAAACCTAAGAACACAGGCAAAAATGTCATACGACGAAAACAACTTTTATCTTTGAAAATTTGCTTGCGAAAAAGGCAGGAGAATGGACCAAGAAGGCAAAACGTAGACATTTTGTTTTAGAAGGAGGTGACGGGAGGAAAAGGAACGAGGCGGAAACAAAATAGAGACAGAAAAATGGAAATTTCTAGCAGGGAGTTTCCAGAAGGTTGGGATGCTATTTATACTGAAAGGCCCCCGGCACCCCCACGGAGGGAACAGATAGCAATCTGTTTGGTCTGAGAAGATGAGATCAAGATGGATACAGATGCTGATGATGAAAAAGCCCAGCACGCTACTGCAAGAAAAACCTTCATGGCAAATCCCAAAGCCATGTTGGCAATAACTTCGAAATGTGATTAAATATCAGTTGTACTATGTTGTCTTAATTACTAATTCACGCCTTTTATCTCAATAAAGTACTTCTCTCATCACAAAAAATTTAGATAGATAAATAAATCAATGAAAAAAACAAGTATATAACCGAACAAACAGTACCTGGTAACCTAATATCACGTTAACAAGAAACCCAGGCACGCTCATTACTTTTTTGTCTTCTTCTTCTTCGTTTAACACTCAGACAGCAGCTATTGTGAGTCATATGAACGAAAATGCGTTGAACTGTTGTTAAGCGCCTGACAAGTCAGGCCTAACGCATCCGACTTCGGCGTGGGAGAGAATTGTTATCTGTTAAGTCTTTCTGGGAAAAAGGGCAGGAGAATGGACCAAGAAGGCAGAAAATAGACAAGGAGGAGGTGGCAAGAAGAAAAGGAACAAGGCAGAAACAAAGAGAGGGAATTCCTGGCACAGATCTCCAAAAGGTGGGGATGCCGAACCCCGGGCATCCCTAACAGAGGAACACTGCTTTATGAAAAGGAGATGAGATACATTTCCGTATAGGACCTTGGTTTACAGTCTAACTTTGAAGTGAACGGAGTCAGCACAAAAGTTTACTACAGAAAAACATCCCCTCATACAGTCTCTAAGTTGACACTTGAACCTGCTCCTAAGTTACCTCAGCACCACATTATAACCACTTGGCTATCCCCTTTCTTTGGTCCCTGCTTACGTGCCTTTGTCTTTAAAACGTGCACCCATAAATGTGGAATTCCGTGCCCGTAGCCTGCATAACTGTCTTCTTTTTAAATCCGTCTAAAGACACATTTTATTACAGCTTTCTTTTCCTTGATCATTTTTCTGGGATGTGTGCAAGGGAAATTATCGTTATGAATACGTATGAGTTCGCGTTCACGTGTGTGTGTGTGTGTGTGTGTGTGTGTGCTCTATTTGTCAGAGGAAAATTTAACGTACTGGAGTGAAATATGTTAAAACACAGTGCACAGAGTTGCTAAAGCAAGAATGTGCAAACATAGAACTGAGTATTTATTTTCGTTTCATCATCATCATCATCATCATCATCATCATCATCATCATCACACACCACCACCACCACCACCACCACCACCACCACACTACTACTACTACTACTACTACTACTACTACTACTACTACTACTACACTACCACTACACTCTACTACTACTACTACTACTACTACTACTACTACTACTACTACTACTACTACTACTATTGCTGCTGCTGCTGCTGCTACTACTATTATTATAATTATCCTTAACTATTAATTCTTGTTCTTGTTCTTGTTCTTGTTCTTCTTCTTCTTCTACTATTACTACTTCTTCTTAGTGTTATTGTTATTACTGTCATTGCTATGATAAATTATTTTCGTTCCACGGCTAGAGCACCGAGGTTCATCAAAGGCGAGATTTTTGGGCAAGCGGTCGTTTTTGCCCAATTTAAATGTAGCCACATTCTGATTTTGGGGATTTTCTTTATTAAGTTACATCCCAATATTTTCTAATTCCTTACTGCTACCATATCTGCTTTTCTCTCTCCCTTCTCCCCAGCAAACACAGAGGACTAGGTATATGCAAGTTTTTCTTCCCCTGCGTATGGTATAGTATAGTATAGTATAGTATAGTATAGTATAGTATAGTATAGTTACTATAGTATAGTATAGTATAGTATAGTTTAGTACGGTCTGGTATGGTATTGTATGGTATGGTATAGAGCAGAGCAGAGCAGAGTAGGGTAGAGTAGAGTAGAACACGGCAGAGTTCTCTGTGTGAAATTCGGGCTGCGCTCCCCGGGGAGAGCGCGTCGCCACAAGAGCAGCGCCACCCATTATTTTCTTTTGATCTTTTCCTGTCAACAATGCGTAATTGTTTCCATATCACATTGACTTTTTTCCAACAGCACTTTCCCAGGGACAACTCTCTTGTTGCCGTGGGTACTTTAACGTGCTCTAAATGTATGTATGTATTGTCTCATCCGAAAGACTAGCACCCAGACCACCACTCACGGTGTGAACCCGGACTTTTCGCTTTCTAGGGAGGTGCATTACCTCTAGTCCACCGATCTGGAGATGAGTGGGAGAGAGTGGAGAGACACCTAGGGCGTTATGTTGTGCTCTCTCTCTCTCTCTCTCTCTCTCTCTCTCTCTCTCTCTCTCCTCTCTCTCTCTCTCTTTTCTCTCTCTCTCTTGTATTCAGGGTCGTCTGGTATCACTTAAAGTGGAAAGACGTTAAAATTGAAGATTTCCTTCCTCCGCGCGCGCGCACGCACACACACACACACACACACACACACACACACACAGAGGAAAAATTTCAGCACAGCACAGACTGACATTCAGCAGAAGATATTTGTGAAGAGCGCTGCTATAATAGATAACAGTTTTAGTTTAGGACACAAACCAGGCTGCTCTCTCTCTCTCTCTCTCTCTCTCTCTCTCTCTCTCTCTCTCTCTCTCTCTCTGTGCATGCATAGAAGAAACAAACTTAAAAATCGAGCAATATTTCTGTATAAATCTTTGAAGAGAATAATGTAAATTTTTCAGTCTATCATACATTTTTCCTTGACTGATTTATTTTCAACAAACTTGACAGCAAATGGCTGTATACCGGTACTAGCACCTTTGTATGTTTTCACCCCTTCAGAAGGGGCTTTGAGCTATCTGAATAAATATCTGAAGTCTGACGTCTCCCCCTCTACGTCACACTCAGCATGACGTAAGTGCGAGATTGTTGCAAAAGAAACGTCATACCGCCTCTCGGGATTATTCTATAGAACTAGACGTAAACGAATTCCTGTGAAATCGAGGCACAGGGCAAGTTATTATCTGGAAGCGTGCTGAGAACATCGCATTAGTTTTATCATTCTTATCTTTATTGCTTCAATATAGCAACTGCGAGCAGACAGCATTAAAATAAAAATGCTTGATACATTCAGAATGGAGGAGTTGACACCACAGCTGGCTGTGTGTTTTCAAGTCAAACCTATGTTGATACAGCTGATATATATTATTCACTGAAAATGGAGAATGGTTCTCTCTCTCTCTCTCTCTCTCTCTCTCTCTCTCTCTCTCTCCTCTCTCTCCCCTCTCTCTCTCAACATCTTGCGCACACGTTAAAACCCGCTCCGCTTTTCGGAAGAGTAGGCCATTGTGTGCCGGTGGGAACGAATGACAAAATTTACAAAACTACATACACAAGGAGACTGGATGAAAAAAAGCACATGAGTACATATATATCTCACAAACCACATGATTTACAGGCCATTAACTATGTGGTTTTTAGAGTTAATCTCAATTGGATTTATACTGCACAACTATTACATTCACCTAGAGCAAACAATGTGATGTATACAACACACACCGTATAGTACTTATGCAACACACAAAATTGATTCATACAACTAAACTACTAGTCCAGCCGTTAATGCAAGGCTATTGTGTAAAACCTGCAAATGAGAGTGAAAGCGTGCCTTTTGGCATACACACACTTTGGATCCTCCTCTACAATACTGGCATTGGAAACACTCTATTGGCCATCTGTTTTCCACTTACTTTGATACTTAAAGATATACGGCCTACTTATCATAGACCATGACAAATGTAAACCTTTCCATAAACTACCTCTGCCCTTCCCTCCCCTACTCTACCCCCCCCCCCCCCCCCCCCCCGCTGCTCCTTCCACCTAAACTACCCCAATACCTACCCTTCCTCCCCCTAACCTACCTCCCTCCACCAACCTATCCCCTCCTTCTCTCTAACCTATCTCCTCCTTCCAAGAGAGAGAGAGAGAGAGAGAGAGAGAGAGAGAGAGAGAGAGAGAGAGAGAGAGAGAGAGAGAGAGAGAGAGAGAGAGAGAGAGAGAGAGAGATAGGGGGAGGGGGGGGAAGCAATGTAAGGCAAAATTCTTTATTTCAAGACATGCGCTGACATGCTTTAAAAAAAATCCAATTCCCGCTACAAAAAAGACACTTAGGTTATAAATCATGCTACAAAGAAACAACAAAAAAACCAACCCAAAATATCTTTTCACCTTCTCCCTCCCCAAAACCTACCCCTCCTCCTCCCTGACCTATCTCCTCCCTCCCACGACCTAATGGTTAGAACATTGCACTCACAATTTGATGACCCAGGTTCGTATCCTGTTCAAGGGGATTTTCCGCCTGGTTAAAATCAGTGCAGACTGCACTTCAGATGAGACTATAAACCGAGGTCCCATGCCCGAACGCACGCAGAAGATCTTGCGCATACATCAAATCCTGTTCCACTTTTTGAAAGAGTAGACCATTATGTGCTGGTGGGAACAGATGACAAAATGTACACACGGGGAATGGACATAAAATACCACATGAGTACTTATTCCATTATCCTCGATATAAAAGAATAAACACATAATAAAAATAAATAACTGACCTCTGTTCTACCACTTCTTCCAATCCCCTCCATCCCCTATTGTATGCTCTCCTCCACCCCCTAACTTAAACACCTGTAAGATAAAACGAAATCTTGATCATGCAAACATAGCTGTTTGCAACCGTAATACACAGGAACATTCACACTTGATAGAAAGTTTCGAAATGCCAGTATTAATAAAAACAATACACAGACAGCACAGATAATGAAATCTGATTTTCCCCTAAGAATGAATCAGTCCTTAACCTTCACCTCACTCCTCCACCCCCCCTCCCCAACAATCCATCCCTTCCCCCACCCCTATCCTCCCAGTTACCCTCCCCCTCTATACCCCAACCCCCCCCCCCCCCTATACCCCACCCCCCCCCCCTTCCCAGACAGACACCTCCTCTAACCTATCTCCCCCCCCCCCCCCCCCCAACAATCCATCCCCTTCACCCCACTATTCCTCCCATACCCCCCCCTCCTATACCCCAACCCCCTCCCCCCCCTCTCATCCCCCACACCCCCCCCCCCATCCCAGACACCCTCCTCTAACCTCAGTCTCCCCCCCCCACCCCCCCCACAATCCATCCCCTTCACCCCTAATCTCCCCATTACCCTCCCCCTCTATACCCCAACCCCCCTCCCCCTCCCTCCCCCTCTATACCCCAACCCCCCCCCCCCCTTCCCAGACATACCCTCCTCTAACCTAGTCTCCCCCCCCCCCCCCAGACTACCCTCCCTAACCTAGCTCCCCCCCCCCCCCTTCCCAGACTACCCTCCTCTAACCTAGTCTCCCCCCCCCCTTCCCAGACTACCCTCCTCTAACCTATCTCCCCCCCCCCCTTTCCCAGACTACCCTCCTCTAACCTAGTCTCCCCCCCCCCCTTCCCAGACTACCCTCCTCTAACCTAGTCTCCCCCCCCCCCTTCCCAGACTACCCTCCTCTAACCTAGTCTCCCCCCCACCCCCCAACTGCCCCTATCCCCTTCTATTCTCCCCCCAAGCTGTCCCTTTCCCCTTCTATTCTCACCCCCCACCACCCCTATTTCCCCCCACCTATTCTCCCCATCCCCTTCTATTCACCCCCCCCCCCCCTCAACTGCCCCTATCCCCTTCTATTCTTCCCCCCAAGCTGTCCCTTTCCCCTTCTATTCTTCCCCCCCTCCTTCCAAAACCCCCTTTTCTTCCTCTCCTCTCTCTCCCCCAGTTAGCCCTCCCTTTAAAACATTGTGAAAGAAACTGACACACACATGGGAAGATAGACAACACGTCTCCTCCAAACTGCAGAGGATTAGAAGTTAGGGGATCACCAAATCCTGACTCACAACTTAAGTTGTGACATCCTAATTTTTATGATATATTATCAAAGTAACAACACCAAACTTTGAAGGTGTCTTCTTATACCATTTTACAAATTCAAAAAACAGTCATATCTACAATAATTTAACTTCACCCATCACTTGTTTCAGACAGGTAAATAACAATTTGTACAATTTCATAAAACAATTGTTGCTTCATTTCCATCAGATGGGAGCTTTGATCTGAACTATGAAACAACTTCAAACAAATAAAAGGGATGTAATTGTTTAATACTGACTTGAAATAGCAAACACGTCGTGTTTGTCAAACTAAACACAAGTAAACAAGGTTCGTATGCAGTAAAATAATTCACAGCTTGAAGACAGTGGTCACTTGCAAAGTTTCTGTAGAAACTGTCACCCTTAAAGCAAAACAGTTACACATGCAGGTGCAAACTAAATAAATGAAAATATAATGAAATGAACAATTTGGTCGCACTGCATTTGTGGTGGCATGTTCGT
The DNA here is from genome assembly GCA_028751875.1 of Rapana venosa. Taxonomy (NCBI): domain Eukaryota; kingdom Metazoa; phylum Mollusca; class Gastropoda; order Neogastropoda; family Muricidae; genus Rapana; species Rapana venosa. The sequence continues at coordinate 3,846,964 of CM054141.1, forward strand.
TCGTTAATTCTTATTATAAGGGTGGGGGTGGGGGAATTTGTTTTGTAAAATGTTGCAAAAGTGACGGCCTAAATAAAATACCCTGGACGCAATGTACTTTTTTGAGACACTGAAAATGAACGTCTTCAAGATAAAGACACAGTCAAAGAGGATGATGATATTAGTTAACACGGTTAGCACGTTAGTCTTTATCAGGAACACATTTTATGTTTTTGTTTTTATTTTTGGGATTTTTTTTTCCAGGTTTCATTTCATTGATTTCTGATTTTGATGGAACTATTACTTGTTACTGGTTGTATGACTGTGTAAGAATGAGTTGAGTGCAAGCGCTTTGATTTGTCTCTGCAAGATATAGCGCTATATAAATTCCATTTATTATTATTATTATTATTATTATTATTATTTTTATTATTATTATTATTATTGTTCTTATTACGTGTCATTAATGGGGGTCTCCTACAACGCAGTTACCATCTTTGTTTGACCCTTAAGGTTGGCTGGGGCGTTGATACCAGGAACGACAGAAGAGCTGGTTTTAACCTTGTTTTAATCGTAAATAATTGCGTGGCTTTTTTTCTGCTAGAGCTCCCAGGTTCATCAATGGAGAGATTTTCTGTATGCGGCGATTTACCCACCGTTAAGGTAGAATGGATTTAATATGATATTTTAATATTTATAAGATGATATGTCTAATTCGACTTCTGTGATCGTCGGGGCTTAAAACCTTGGGATTTACTCCGTTGGGATGCGGGGAGGGGGTGGGGGGTGGGGGGGGGGGGGGGCTGTCAGTATAAATAACATCTCCACCTTCTGGAAATTCTGTGCTAGGAATTCCCTCTTTGTTTCTGCCTTGTTCCTTTTCTTCTTGTCACCTCATTCTTGTCTTATTTTCTACTTTCTTCGTCCATTCTCCTACCTTTTTCCAGAAAGACTTATACAATAACAAATCTCTCCCATGCCAAAGTCAGATGATTCGTCGCATTTTCGCTCATGTGACAAACAACAATAGTTGCTGTTTGAGCATTCGATGACCAAGAAGAAGAAAACCTTGCGATTTGATTGAAAAAAAGAGGATTTTGAGCAGCGAACTGGTGCCATATGACCTAGACAATAAAATGAAAGGTAGAGGGTTGCTTAGATTCAAACAATCCATACATTTTTTTTTATTGAACAGGGAAAAAATCATTCTAACTCCTTTATATCTCTCGATACGTACATATGTGTGTTTCTCTCTCTCTCTCTCTCTCTCTCTCTCCTCTCTCTCTCTCTCTCTGGTGCGCTTTAATAAGTTCGTGTGTGAATGGCCGTACGTTTGCATGTATGTGTTGAAAGTGTGTGCGCGTGCGCGCGTGCGCGCGCGCGCGCGCGCGCGCGTGTGTGTATGTTTATCTTTCTCTATTCCTGGTCCATTGATCTGAAATGACCCTATTCTCTCTCTTCACTGAATGCCTACTAATGACTCTTTTAAATCCAGCCTCCAGACATACTTATTTCAAATTTAAGATTTCCTGCTCTGTTTCCTCTTATAGCTGTCCCTGCCTTTAACAGCCAAAATTCCCATCACCTGGCCAAAGTGTATAACCTTCATGTGTGTGTGTGTGTGAGAGAGAGAGAGAGAGAGAGAGAGAGAGAGAGAGAGAGAGAGAGAGAGAATTTCAATTTGTAAAACTATTTGTGATTTGGTTGTATGTATAAGAATAGGTTTAACACAAGCGCTTTGATATGTTCTTACAAGATAAAGCGCCATATAATTTACATATCATCATTATAAATATCATTATTTCATTTCGTATTGTTTAAAGCCCAACTGACCATGAATGTCATATTTTGACTGTCACCTCACTTAGTTTCAATAACTGTAACAAGATGAAAACCTCCTAATCCTCCTAAACTCTCTTCAAGGTGTAAGTTATTTTACATGTGTTAAGTTATGCTGCATATAAACGTTGCTCAACTGTTTTTAGCGTTTTGAACACATTATATATGCGAAGTGAAGCCTTCATTGTATCTGATGGCAATATTACCTCCCATTCATAGGCTATCGCAAACAGTTACATTCCTTTTCATTGTTTGACAATGCTCAAAAGTCCAGATAAAAGTTTGTATGTGATGGAAATAAAGCAGCAATTTTATATAGAATTGTAGACTCTACTGTTTACCTGTCTGAAGCAAGGACAGGGTGAAACTGAGTATTTAGGATAAGAATATTTGCTATTTCCGAACTGATATAGGAAAAGACACCTTTACAGTTTGGAACTGTTAGTTTCAATAAAAGGTTGTAAAACTATAAATGCAGCAAGTTAGCTGTGAGCTATAGGAATTTATGATCTTTATGAGGGTCACGCCCTAACTTCTAATCCTCTGATGTTTGGAGGAGATGTGTTGTCTATCTTCCCATGTTTGTGCTTTTTTTTTCAATTTTATTTTTGGGAAGGGGTAGCTGGGGAAAGGAGGGAGGGGGGTGTAACTTGGTGGGGAGGAGAGAGAAATAGAGGAGTGGGTGTGGGGGAAGGGTAGCTTGGGAGGGGAATACAGGGGAGGAGGGGTAGCATGGGGGGGGGGGGGGTAGCTTAGGAGGGGAATGCAGGGGGGGGGGGGGGGGAGAAGGGGGAAGGGTAGCTTGGGAGGGGAATACAGGGGAAGTGGGTGTAGGTACAGGGAGGAGGGGTAGCTAAGGTCAGTTGGGGAGGCATAGATTCATTCCCACGCTAATAGTGGTCATTATATTGGTGAGTATATGTATGCAAACTGGCTACCTGTCACTCTGCACGTCACAATTTATTCCTTGGCGGCTGCGCTATACGTGATTTGGAGAACAGAAAGCTATGTGAGTGATATGGCACAAACGTTGCAATCTATGCTACACAAACTTTGCCAATTTTACTGCAAGAACTAAGTGATTTACGAAAAATTGATTCACATAGCACATGGATGTAATGCATTCAGCACTTCTTCGTCAAAAGCTCAGACAGCAACTACTGTTGTCTGTCTTTGTTTTGTTTTGTTTTGTTTTGTTTAATGTCTATTCACTACATGGTGATTTAGACACACACGCATTCATACCAAAGTACCTATTATTACACACCGCATCTCTCTCTCTCTCTCTCTCTCTCTCTCTCTCTCTCTCTCTCTCTCTCTCTCTCTCTCTCTTTCTCTCCCCTACACGCACCCACATCCACACACACATAAGTATATAAATATATACATATATATAAATATATATATATATATATATATATATGTATATACATATATATAAATATATATATATATATATATATATATATATATATATATATATATGTAATTACAGTAAAGGTTTTACAGGTGAAGAATATATGACTTCAGCAACTGACACTATGAATTGCTGAGAGTCATATAAAACTTCTTGACTAGTGGCATATTTCTTATGAATATCTAAACCTCTCCTTTTATACATGTCAAGAAGAATTGGGCAATCAAACAACAAATGGTGGACTGAAAGTGGAATAGAACAACAACATGTTACATTTTTTGAATATTTAGTATTCCATGCATTTAATCTCAGTTTATGTATTAGAATTTCTAATTTCCGTGGGCAAGGAAACTGCTGATAATGTTTTTCTATAATCTTTGAATGTATGCATTTCATTAACTTAGAATGAATTTCATAAGATGACAATGCAAGATTAGAATCAAACACTTCAGTACTGTATTCAGAGGCACCTTGTTTTGCCAAAGAATCAACCAGCTCATTCGAATAAATTCCACAATGAGAGGGGATCCAGCAAAAAGTTATGCTGATGCCTCTGCTTGCAATAGAATGTATCAGGAATTTTATCTCAAATACAATATCATTCCTTATTTTACCATGCCATGACTTTAATGCCATTAACACTGCCTTTGAGTCAACGCAAAACAGAATTTGGCAAACATCAATAGCAGTATCAGACAAAAAATTCAAAGCCATAAGAATTGCAAATAATTATGTTGTCTGTCATATGAACAAAAATGCGTTGCGCTGCCTGACAAGTCAGGCCTGGCGCATCCCACTTAGGCATGATACAGTACAAAGTACTTGATTATACAACACAAACAACAGGTTTGCCACGTCTCACAGTTCCACATTTCAACAACATGAACTCTATGATTCATGCAGTACACATTACTGAGCTGATATATCACAAACTGTATAAATCATAATTATCACGCAAAGTAGGTCACCACACACCACAGTATGAGTTACACAACAGTAAGTTTGTGGTCATAAAACACAAATTTGTAAATTTTGCATACAGTATGATTTGCACAAAACAAAGACTTAGATCATATAACACAAATTTGTGAAATTTTGCACCATGATATATATATATAAAACAAAACAATAGTGTAGTCACCCCCCCCTCCCCCCCCCCCCCCCCCCCCCCCCCCCCCCCCCCCCCCCCCCCCCCCCCCCTATGCCCTTTGTGGGTCAGCAGGATGATAAACAGTATGACTTCACAGTGACGTCATGGGTGATAGTGGCGGCACACCAAGGGGACGCAACCTGCCAGTAATTCTTTCCCCATCCCCTGTATGTTTTGGTGTCAGTGTTCCAGACATACTTGACAAAAACCTAGCGGCATAGATAGTTCTGTGTGTCTGCGTCACCGAGTATTCACTCACTGTGTGTGTGTATTTTATTCTTTTATTTCGAGGATAATAGAATAACCACCGTTTGCTTTTTTCATCCAGTCCTTCCCCCCACCCCGCGGTGTGTGTGTGTGTGTGTGTGTGTGTGTGTGTGTATGCCCACGTGCAACTGTGTGCACTTCCCTACATAAACTAACTTGATACCTACCTTCAAACACTGCCAAACGTATCTTTCAGCACTGTCTCCCATGCACCTTAGCTTTGAGATGCAGAGATCTGTTGTGAGATGCTTGTGAGTGTAGCCTACTCCCATCAACACTCCCTCCCCCTACACATACAACAAAAAAGGTTTAAAAAAGATAAATAAAGCTATTAAAGTACAAAATGCAGCAATTACAACTCGAAATAAAAACGAATGTTTAAATGTGTGGATGATTGAAATATGCTTCATGTCCATTTCTGTTCATTGATACTCTTTCCCCTGTCTTGCTCATGGATTTCTGTATACAATTTTATTCATTTATTTAATTTATTATTTTAGTCATTTCGAGGATAATGGAATAAGCGCTCATGTGCTTTTTCATATAGTCCCCGTGTGTATGCAGTTTTGTACATTTTGTCATCCGTTCCTATCGGCACACAATGACCTACTCCTCCGAAAAGCGGAGCGGGTTTTAACGCGTGCGCAAGATGTTCTGCGTGCGGGGACCTCAGTTTATAGTCTCATCCGAAGGACAATGTTGAAATGCGTACCAATTAAAACTAAAATATAATCATCCTTTGAAGCCGTTGACGCTATATAAAGAAAAACAACAACTGCTGAAGAAGATAGCTATGTCACTGCCAAGACAATACAATCCCTTTTCTTGACGTCACTGTCTGTTCTGTTTCCTTGGCACGTGCAACTGGGCCTTTGTGCTTGTGTTTCCTGGCTGTCAGTCAGTTTGCCAAGGGCTCTAAGTATAGCAGCATCAGTGTCACTGACATGAAAACCCCATTCCTCTGTTTGTTTACCCCTGTCAGGGGGGTTGATGTCAGGGGAAGGATGAAGAAGGGGTGGAGGTGAACATTAAAAAGATGAAATAAATAATGCAAATCTAGCTCAACTCAGTCAAGGGTCCAGGGCCCAGTGCTAAAATTTGCCTCTTCCTTCCAAGTGTGGTCAGTTTCTGCAATAATTAGTACCAGCTGGGCTGGGATGGAATTGAATGGATAACAGCTGAAAGTGAGGGAAACTGACAGCTGTTAAGTAAGTATAATTATGGAGTAAACTTACTTAATAACTGACAGCAGTTAGTGACTTTTCCAAGCATCCCAACATTGTTGTGTGATGAGACTTCCAATGTGTTTAAAGTGTTGTGGCCTTATATCTAGGTTCACTTTGTTGAGGGGCTGAAACGCTTTCCCTTGATCACTTGAAATAATTTGTATCGACAAGTATGAATTAAAAAAAATGCAAAAAAATTTTTCCCACCGAAAAATATCCCTTGAAACGCGGGCCCTCGAGTTACTACCCCCCTACACTACAACACACACCAAAAACCACACACCACACAACACCACACACACCACCCCCAACAACCACGCACAAAGCACCCCACACACACACACACACACACATACACAAAACAACGCAAAGATTAATTTTCCTCTCATGTATTCAGTCTCCTTTTTTAAAGGGTATCTGGTACCCACTCAAAGGGGAAAAAGCCCGTTAAAATTGAAATTTCCCTTATTAAATTATTATTTATTTAAACTGATTACGACTGACTGCTTCCACACACAAACACACACACAAACCCACACGCCCCGCGCGCGCGCACGCACGCACGCACGCACGTCCCGCATGCGCCCACCCCACACGCACGCCGCCCGCACAAACAAACACAAACCCCACTACTCACTCACGCCCTTCAAGGACTTAAACCGGGGGTCCCGTGTGCGAACGCACGCAGAACTTTTTCCCATCTTTAAAAACCCCCGTTCCCCCCTTTTTTCCCCCCGGAAATTTAAGGCCATTCTGTGCCGGGGGAACGGATACAAAATTTAACAAAAAACTACTTTACAAAACGGGATGGGAAGAAAAAAAAAAAGCACATGAGTCCCAAATTTTCCACTTTTTCTCGAAAAAAAAGGGGAATTTAAAAAAAACCCTCTCTTCTAAACTTTGGGCCCGGGTTTGGTTTCCCATTTTCCCCCCAATAATTAAATCTTTTTTTAAATTGGTTTTATGTTTTGTTTACGGGGTTTTTGTTGATTGGTTAATAAACCCCCTCGGTGTGTTAAAACCCCCCAAGAGCAGGCATAGATGGAAATCGTGAGGGATCTCTTTTTTTTTTATTTCATTTCCCTAAATTGCCCTTTTTTTGGCCTGGCCCCTTGTTGGGGGGGACGGGATAACCTAGGGGTTAGAACTTTCGATCGAAATTTTTACGACCTGGGTTTCGTTTCCCCCCGGTAAAAGGGGATTTTTTTTCCCGCTTTTCGAAAAGAGTAGGCCCTTTGTTTTCCCCGGGGGAACAATACAGTTTTAAACAAAATTCATAAACAGGGGGACTGGATGTAAAAAAAGCACTTTAAGTGTTTTTCCTTTACCCTCGATATAAAAAAATAAATACTTAAAAAAAAAATAACTGCCCTTCTCTTTTAAAACCCAAACTTTTTCCCCATCCAAAATTTTTCCTACTTCCCCTCCTCCCCTATTGAAATGCCTCCTCCCCCCCCTTTAACTTAAATACGGAAAGATAAAATAAATTTTGGGTTTTCATGCACACATAGCTTTTGCAACTATAAACCCGGAAAAAATTCACGGTTGAAAAAAGTTTTTGAAAAGGGGGGGTGTCAAAAGGGAAACAAGTGAAACAAAACGGGCAAAAATTTAATGAAAATTTTTTTTTCCCGGGAAAGAGATGAACCGTCCTGTAAATGCTGACCTTCCTAAACTCCCCCATCCCCCCTCCCCCCCCCCCCCCCTCGTTCCCAATAACCCCCCCCCCTTCCCCACCCCAAATTCCCAGTTACCCTCCCCTCTATACCCTAGTGAAACACCTCCCCCCTCTTTCCCCCCCCCCCAACTAAACTTATTCTCTCCCCCCCCAATTGCCCCTTTCCATTCTACTCTCTTCCCCCCAAGCTTTTCCCCTTTAATTTTCCTTTCCCCCCCCCCAAGCTCCCCCCTTTCCCCCCCCCAATCCCCCCCACAGCGCCTACACCCTTTTTATTTTCCCCCCCCCCCCTTCTATTCTTCCCCAAAAAGGTTTGCCCTTTCCCCTTCTATTCCCCCCCCCCCCTACCCGCTTTTCCCTTTTCCCCCCTTCTATTCCCCCCCACCCCCCCCCCTATCCCCTTCCATTTTTCATTTTTTTTGTAAAATTGTTGTAAAGTCCCCTAAATAAAAAAAATCGGGACACAATAATTTTTTTGGACACTAAAAAAGAATCTTCAAGACAAAGACACAGCCCAAAAGGATGATTTATTATTTAACAGGGTTAAAAGCCATCTTTATCGGGAACCCCTTTTTAGGGTTTATTTTTTTTTTTTGGGGAAATTTTTTTTTTTGGGTTTTTTTTTTTTTTCGGGTTTTTAAATCTCATTTCTATGCCCTTTAAGGGGGGTCTCCTACAACGCGGTTACCATCTTTGTTTGCCCCTTTACGGTTGGGGGGCTTTTGATACCGGGAAAACACAGAAAGCGGGTTTTTAAACCCTTTTTTCCCAATCGTAAAAAATTCCGTGGCTTTTTTTTGGTAGGGGCCCCCCGGGTTAAAAATTAAAAAATTTTTCTTTTTGGGTGTTTTTTTCCTACCGAAGGGTTTGTAGAAATATTCGCTTAGGGGATGGTTTTAAAATATGACTTTTTAACTTTGAAAGGGTTTGTTAGGGGTCAAATTCGATTTATGTGATTGGGGGGGTTTTAACAATTTTGGGGTTTTTTTTTTTTTTTTTTTTTTAAAATTTTTTTTAAATTTTTTCTTTTTGAAATTTCAAATAATTACAACAAAATGTTTCTAAAAAAAAAGAAAAAAATTAAAAAATTTAATTTTAAAGCGGGTACAAAACAATTCTTTTTCAAAAACCAATAAATCCCCAATTTGGCTTTTCAAGTATTAAAAAAACCAAAAGCACACACCCATCCACGCCCGCCGCCGCAGTACACCACACACACAAACCACACACACTTTTTTCATGCCATCGTGAAAAAAAATTAATTTTTGTACGCCTTGCAATTCTGTAAACCTAAAAATTTTGAAATTCTTTCATTCTTTGGGGAAATTATCCAATGTGCCAGTGTAGTGAAATTTCCCCAATGTAGGGCAGTTTGGTTTGGAGAGAAAAAAAAAGGGAAATGAAAAATTCTATTTTTTTTCTGTTTTTCCACAGGGGTTTGTTTTAAAGAAAAAACCCATATGGACAGACCCCCTGTCCATTATATAAATTAATCTGTTCATTTCAAGCAATGGCTAAAAATGACTCCATTCAATAGTAAACCCCTTACTCGGGTTGTTTCAATTGTTGCGTTATATTTTTCGATTTGGAAACCTGTATTTCAGCTTTTTTAGAAAAACTTCCTTACGGGTAAATGTTTTCAATTCTGCACCCTTAAAAATTTATCCCAATTTGGTAAAAAAGGATAATGAAATCAAAAATTTATAAGTTTTCATGCAATCATCCCCCCCAAAAAGAAACAATTTTTCCCCGGGAATTTTTTAAAAATTGGGTGGCGTATTCCCCAATGGCCCATTGATACTTTTTTCAAATTTTTCCTTTATTTTTTCCCTTGGTTTTACAGCCCCAAAAAAGAATGTTGGGATTAAATTTCTTTTGTGATATTGCACAGGGGACAATTTGTTTGTTTTTCGTTACCCCCATTGCCACAGAACAACATTAGAAACCACAATTCGGGGGGACAAGTTTTTCTGAACCCATTGTAATTTGATGTCTTTAATCTTGGCTTTTTTTTAAAATACCTTTTTCCCAGTTGTTTTCCCCCCCTTTTAATTTTTCTGTGTCCTTTTTTTAAACAGCTTTTTGGGTTTTCTGTCTTGTTTGACATAAATTTTTCTTTGTACATTTTTGGAGCCCCGGTGCAAAATTTATCATTGTCTGTAAATGCTTGGGGTTGTGTCTGTACAACAATTTTACATTAAAAACCTATTTTGACCCCTGCTTTTTTTGCAAAGTGTTTATTGATAAGATAACCCCCATTAAAAATTTATAAAGTAAAAAAACCATTTTCTTTCTTTAGAAAAAATTTCATAGTTAAAAAACTAAACCATTTTTTTTTGACAAGTGTTTTTTTAGATATACCCCCTTTTTCTGCCAACTTTTTTTTAAATAAACCCAACTTTTTTTCCTTTTTGTAATTTTTTCATTATACAAAATGGGGTTTCTGCAAAAAATTTTCCCTTTTCATTTTCCCGGATGATGCAATACAGAAAAATCTATAAGCTCTAAAAAAATGGGTCCAAAAAGGTTTAAACCCTTTCACGTGCTTTGTTTTTTTTTGAGGGGACCATTTTGTCTGAGTCTTAAGAAAGGGGTATTGTATTTCTGCAATTTGACCCCTTGTTTTTAGATTTTCTAACTTTTTTTTTTAACCCATGAAAGCTTAAAAGCATTTTTTAAAATTTTCCGTATTTTAGGTATTTTAGACCCCCCTTGCTTAATGGTTGAATGCCGTCTGTTTTCCAAAATTTTGTCTTCTTTTTTGTTCCAAAAAATTTGGGAAAAAAAAGTTCGGGAATGTTTCAAAAAATGTTCCGGGGGGTCTGGTGTAAAAATCCACAAAAGTAAAGCTTTAAAAGGGGAAAAAAGGGACTTTAGTACAGCTACTTACCAAATGGAGTTTTGTTCTTTGGGGGCCCTTTTTTTTAAAAGCATTTAAACCCTTTTGAAAATTTATTTTTGTTTTTTTTCATTTCACTTTTTTTAGTGTTTGAGTAAACCAGACAAAAAATTATTTTAAAATTCTGGGGGGGTTCCAAATCTTTTTCTAAAGGGGGGAAAAAATTTTTTGCGGGGAATTTTTCGTATTTCCCTTTAACCAATAAACGGGGTTTTTTTCCTTTATTCATTGTTTCCTGAAACTCTCCCAAAATCGTTCGTTTATGTTTATTGAATGTTCAAATGAGGTTCATCCCTGTTTTAAAGATGGGTGTCATCAGCTTTTGGAGAAATTTGTGCTCTTTTTTTCCCAAAATTTAAATTTCCCCTTTTTTTTATTTTGTCCTCCTTTATCTTTTAAGGGCCCAAAATCTCGGAAACCAAAAAATAAAAATTATGGGGAATTTCGGATCACCCTGCCGCTTCCCCTTTCAAAAATTAAACCTTTGGATGTGTTACCATTTACGGAACAGTTGATTTATATTTTATAGAATTTTCAACCCAGGGGCATTAAAAATTTTCCAAAACCCCAAACGCTTTTAAAATTTTTAAAAAAAAATTTTTTCCAGTTAAGAGTCGAAACCCTTTTTTAAAAAATCGATACTTTTTGGTTTACCCCAGGTTGTTTTTTTATATTCAAAAAATTTGATAATCAAAAATTAACCTTTTTTTGGTCCCCAAATGTACCGTGTCAAAAAGCCTTTTTTGGTCCCCATTGACTAACATTGGAATTAAACCTTTTTTAAATTCTTTTGGGCTATACAGGGGGACCCTATTTATAGACTACTTTTTTGGGTTTAAGTAATGGGGCGCCAATTTTTTAAAATTTTCTTTGGGTTTTTGTCTCCTTTGGGGAGACAAGTAACGCCCCCTTTTTTTTGGGGTTTGGGGGTTAAACAACCCCCCAAATTTTTTGTAGTTTCCCTTTTAAATTTATCAAACTAAAATTTTTCCCCTATTTTTTTCCAAAAAAAATTTTTAAAAAAATCGACTGTAAAATCCTCGGTGCCGGGGCCCTTTTCCCTTTTTTTCTGTTTTTTTAAAGCTTGATTTGTTTCCTAAAGTGAAAGGGTACCTTTTAAAAAAATGACTAACTTTTTCCCTTTTGGACATTTTGGGTTTTGCTTTTAAAACAATTTTAAACAATTTCCTTTCTTCCGTATTTTTTTTTTTAAATATAATTTTTTCATAAAAAGAAATTAAATTTTTTTTTAAATTATCCCCTGGCTTTTCAGTTTTGCCCTCTTTAGGGGATTAACTTTTCATTTTTTTAAATTAAAAAATTTCCCCTTTTCCTTAATTTTACAGAAGTACTTTAAAAATTTTTTCCCCCCATCGGCTTTCCATCTTGCTTTAGATCTTAGCAATACCCCTTTCCCATTCTTTTAGTTCGTTTTTGGCTCGAGCTCCTTTTTTTTCTCCTTTATCTGAAAAAACTTTTTTTTCAGTTTAATTTTCGCCGTTTCCAGAGGGATTTTTTTTACAAGTGCATTTTCTTTTTTCCCTGCATCTTTTTTTTTTTCCCTATTTTCGTAACTTATAGTTTTGGATCGTTTTTTTAAATTATTTAGGAATTCTAGAAATTTTTTCTAAAAAATTTTAAATTCTAATTCTTTTGGGAAAAACCTTCCAGAAACTCCATCATTTTTAAATCCTGTACATATTCTTTGGTTACATTTGAAATTTCTGTAGGGAATTTTTCAAAAAAAAGTTTTTTATCTCTAAGCAAGGAAGAGTTAAATTTCCAAAAATTCTTCCCTTTTTCTTTTTTTCCCAAAAATTTTAAAGGGTTTTAATTTTAACCATTGGGGGTTCAGAACGGTACCCCGGGGCCGGAATCCGAATTTTTCAAAATACCATTAAAAAGAGTCGGGAAAGAAAAAAGGGAAAATTTAATCTACTCTTTTTAAAAGGGGGGGTTTGGGTTTTTCGCCAGGTATACGCCTTCTTCTGGATTATTTTCTCTCCAAATATCTGCTAAACCAAGCTCTCATTACTCTTTCTAATTCCTCTCTTGCTCTTTTTATTATTGATTTTTGTGTGTATTGATAACCAAACTTGGTGTGGGTAAATTTCAATGTTCCAATCCCCCACCGCAATAAAGGGTTTTTTGTTTTTTATTTCTCATTGTATCTTTTTTGTGAAGGGGAAAAGTAGGATCTCTTTTTTTTTCCCCTAACGTTGACAAGGGGCATGTCCCCTTTTCCCTTGTTAAAAAAGTAAAATTATAAAGTTTTTCCCTTTTGATCTGTAGACTGCTATGTATTTTAAACTCAAAATTTTTTGTAAAAAGAATGGCTACCCCTCTCGAATTCGTCCCTTAAAAAACGCGAAAACACATTTATACCCCCATTCTGAGTTCACATATTTCTTATTTTTTTTCAAAAGGGTTTTCTTGAAGACAATATATTTTAAAATTTTTTTGTTTAAGTAAAAAGAAATTTCTCTCCTTTTTTTAGGAATTTTCCCCCAGAAAATTGGCAATTTTAAAAAGAATTGTAATTTTAAACCATTATTTCGGGGGTTTTATATATCTTGAAAAAGAAACATTAATTGGGCCCAAACCCACTGTAACCAGCTACTAAAAATTTCTTTTCCCAAAAGGCACAAAGGGGTATTGGGAAACCCAAAAAAAACCTGTAAGGTAGGGAAGGGACAAAATTTTGAAGTTTAAAAACATAGCATGACTTTCTTCAAATTTAACTTACTTGAAAAAAGAAGAAAAAAAAAAAGAAGAGAAAAAAATATAAAGAAAGAAAAAAAACCCGAATCTGAAAAACAACCCCGAAAAAAAATAAGAAAACTTTTTTTTAAATTAATTAAGCAAAGGGGGCCTTGGGGCCCAAAAACGTATTCACAACATTTGGGCTATGTCCCTAATTTTGGGGGGTTAAATTTTAAAACCCAAACCCTATTTCCCCCTTGGGGTCTTCCACTTTATAGCAATTGGTTTGCCACCAACTGAGTTGTTAGGGACCCCCAATTAAAAAAAAAATCCCTTGTTTTAGTCAAAAAAGGTAAGCTTTTATTTGTAAAAAAAATCTAGTAATTTGTGATGGGGGTTTTCCCCCAGGGCCAAAAAGGCCACAATGAACTAATCCACAAAAAACGGAGCAGGTCAAAAAAATTACAAAAAAATTCCCCTGCCCGCTTTGATTTGGGAATGCAAAAAAATTTTTAAAAAAAACCCCCCAGCAGCAAAGGGATAAACCCAAAAAGGGGAACCAAACTACAAAAAGAAAAAATAGCAACAAATTGGGAATCAACCCCTTTAAAAAAAAATCCAAAGACCCAAAAAACCATAACCCACACATTTCCCCCTTTGGATAAACTTGGGCCCCAGCACAAAAAAAAAAATAAATAGCACCTGGAGGGTAAAAGCGCCAAATAAATACCCCAAGAAAAAAAAAAACTTCGCAGTAAAAAAAATATCATGGAACAAAATTTACACAAAACCCTTTAAAATTATGCCAGTATAGACATTCTCACTGGTAGGGGGCTGAAACAGCAAATCCACATTTTCTCGGGAAGGGGGGGGGGGGGCGGAAGCACACAAAATGATGGAAAGGAAAAAACCCCAAACCCCAAAAAAAAAAGCGGGAAAAAAAAAAAAAAACCCCCAAAAAAAAACCGCCCCCCCACACGGGGGCCCCCAAAGAGAAGGGGGGGGGGCCGGCAAAGGGGATCAGGGCGGGGGGGTCACCCGCACCCAGTGGGCGGGGGGATAGGGCTCCTAGTATTTCCCATGGATCTTCCCCTTCATTAAAAAAGCAAACTCAAGCAGGAATGCCAAAAAATCATGCCCCCCTCTCATGTGTAATTTATTTTTACTACACCAAAAACTGCAACATTATTACCACCACTACTAATGTAGTGTTACCTTCCCCCCCCCCCTGTTTTTCCCCTAACCCCTTTCAAAAAACCCCCCTATTGGGGACCATTAAAATAATTATGCAAACAATCGCCACTGGCCCTTTAAAAACCTTTTTTGCAGCCAACCTTTCAATGCAAAATACCCCAAAAAACCATTTTCTTAAAATTTTTATAAACCCCTTAGCAAACCCCTGAAGTATTAACCTTCTTTGAGAGGGGGAGGGGAGGAAGGGGGGGGAAAAAAAAAGAAAAAAAAAAGGGGGAAAAAAAAAAAAAAAAGAAAAAAGGGGAGAAAAAAGGGGGAAAAGGGGGGAAAAAAGAGGGGGAAAAGAAAAAAAAGAGAAAAAAAAAAAGAGAAAAAAAAAAGGGTTTAAAAAGGGGGGAAAAAAATTGGGGGAAAAAAAAATAAAAAAGGAAAAAGGGGAAAAAAAAAACCCCAGGGAGGAAGTTTGGGGGAAAAAGAGAATAAATAAGGAACCACAAAAAATCCTCCCCCTTTAAAATCCGAACCCGGCCTTTTAAAATTCATCTTTTAAAATTTAAGGGGAAAAACAATTTTTCCACAAAACCCGGGCGCCCCAACCCTTGCACACCCCCCCCAACACCCCAAACCCCTATTCCCCCCCCCTTTTCAATGAAAAACCAATGGAATTTTCCCACATTGGGGGAAAATTTCAGTTGGGAAAAATTATTAAACAAAAAACTAACCACCCCCTCCCCAAAACAAAAAACTACACAAGTTTTTTCCCAAAAAAAAAAAAAGAATGGTTCCAATTAAAATTTCAACTAATTCATAATGGGAAAACCCCAATTTTTCCAAAAAAAAGGTTTTATTTTTACAAAAAAAAAAAAAAAAAAAAGAAAAAAAAAAAAAAAAAAAAAAAAAAAAAAACAAATAAAAAACAAAAACAAAAACAAAAAACCCCCCCCCCCCCCCCCCCCCCCCCCCCCCCAATTTAAGAAACCATTTCGAAGTGAACCTTTAATCATCCGATAAAGACATCTGGTTGCAAGTTTACGCAATAAAAAATTTTAAAAAAAAACTAAATACTTTCTCTACTACTAAATAAATACTAAATACTTTCTACTACTACTACTACTCGGGTGCTACTACTTTACTACCACACCACACCCCCCGCCCCGCGCGCGCTCGCAATTGGGTGGCAACAAAAATAACCTCAAAGAGTTTCCCCTTCCATTTCCCCGAAACAAGGGTAACAGCAATAATGAAACGATAATGTAATAATAACAACAAAAACACCCTTCCCCTACCCCAATTTTTCCCCAAACAAAAAAAAATCATCCTAACTCCAAACCCAAAGTAAACAGAAAAAAAAAACACAACCAAATTTAAACAGGGCAAGCAGGGGGGAAACAGATTTTGTCATTAAGGGAAGGAAAAAAAAGAAGTTAAATTTTTTGCCTTTATCACCCTGGGATTAGCATCTGGTTGCCAAGTTGTACACACACACACACACAAAACACCAACAACCCAAAAACCCCAACCCCACCCAAAAAAAAACCAAATAAAAAAAAAAAATAAAAAAAAATTTTTAAAAAACTAACACACAAAACACACACTCAAAACCCCATACACACACCGCGCGGCGCCCCACAACACACACAAAACACCACACACACACACACACACACACACACCAACACAAACCCCACCAATCACATTCTTGCCACACGCGCGCGCGCCCACACACCCCAACCCCAGTCCCCGCGCACCCCACATGCCCATACATAACCAAAACCCCACACACACAAAACCCACTTTCCCCATCCCGCACACACTCCCAAGTAAAGCACGCTACACACAAAAGTTTTTAACGTTATACCAATTTTAAACAAATTTCAAAACAAGTTTCACTCCTTTCAAACATCTTTCAAAAAAACCCCGACCCATTCCGCGCCATTTAACCAAAAAGAATTCCTGACAACCAGCATAAAAGCCCAAAAAACAAAAAGCCCCCCCAGCTTTGCCGCCCAATGTTATGTATTTTGGGGGGCACCCTATACTTTTACTGTTCTATAATTTTTATCTACTTTGAAGACCCATTGTTTTTATTTTTTTTTTTTTATTTTTAGCAATTTTTTTGTTTTTTTTTTAATTTTTAAAAAAGCGAAAAACCCCTGCTTTTTCTTTCAAACATTAGTGCATTAACTTTTTCCCATCTTTTGCAAAACAAAAAATTTGATTTTCCACTTTGTTTAGAACTTTCCCGCTTTGCTATAAAAGCGACACTACAGAAAAAATTTGGGGGTGACCCCCAAAACCCCCCCCACGGGCCCCCCCCCCCCCCCCCCCCCCGCCCCTGGGGCCCCAAACCCCCCCCCCCAACCCCCGCCCAAACTGTCAGGCCATGTCTATTATGAATTTTTTTCTTTAAAATAATTTTTTCCCCCAATTTCCCTAAAAATGTATCGACCCCTTTACTGTCCCTTTTCCCTTTTTTTTTTGGGTTTCCAGGATTTTGCCGTTGGATGCCAAGCGGTCATCACTGCAAGTGGGCGCTGACCCTCCCCGGGCAGCCGTATTGGCCTTGGGTCGGTCTTCCGCCACAGTCAGTCCCGTCTGTTTGAGGCGGCGCCGGGCCGCCACACCATCCTCTCTTTTCTGCGGGAAGGAACCCGGGCGAGGGTGGGGCTGGTCTCCCTCCCTAGCAAGCCGCCCTCAAAGGGCCCCAGTTTCGATATCTAGTCCCGGGGGGTACACAGGGACATCCCTCTCTCGGAGAAGAGCTGAAAGGGGCCCTTTTTTTGCACTCCTCCAAAAATCTCTTTTCCCCGGCCTCCTCCCCCCCGCAAACCCCAACCCGCGGACATTCCCAAAAGGGCCCCGGGGTTTCCATTTTTATTGAGCTCCCGCTGCAGCCCTTTCCGGGCTCTTGGAGGGTTGGGGGGAGTGGCTCTTTTAGGCTGCGTTCTCCTCCCGAAGCTTTTGACCCCCTCCTTTGACAGTTTGTCATTTTTTACTTCCCATGTCGAAGAGGACAGCCCCCAGCTTTTTTTTTCCCCCCCCATTCGATGGGGGGAAAGGTCCTTAAGTCCCTCCACCTTTTTCTTTTTTGTTGTGAAAAATTTTTAAGTCCTCCCTTTTTTTTTGCGAGGTTTTTTTTTTCGGGCTTGCAGTTCATAAATGCCCTTTTCCGTAGGGCCAGTGCCTTTTTTTTCTTTTAGTTGTCACTGCCCTGTCGTAGCTTTTTTTTCTTTCTCTTCTTTTTGGTCTTTCCCCGGGCCTTTGGGACAAAACCCCCCCCCTTGTTGAAAAATTTTCCTTTTTCTTTTATGGGGCCCCTTTTTTCCCCCCCCCCCGGGATTTGAAAAGGCGGTGCTCATCTTTTTTTAAAATTCTGCCAAAGAAAGTGTCGGTTATTGACGTTTTAAATTCGCTAGCCCCCAACGTCCCTTTTATTCTTGTTGATTTGTATTTTTTTTGCGCCCGCCCACCTACTGAAGGCAAGAAAAACCCCCACATCGCCCGCTGCTCTGAAACAGTGTTTATTCAAATTTTCCAATCTTGGATTTACTCCGTGGGGGTTTCGGGGGGGCCGTCCGTATAAGAGCATCTCCCCGGCCCCCCCCTTCCCCCCCCTAAATTTCTTTAAACCCTTCCCTTTTCCCCCCAATTCCCTCCCCTTTTTTTTCCCTTTGCCCCCTTTTGTTCTTTTTTTTCCCCACTTGGGCACCCCCTTTTTTTGCTTTTTTCCCCACTTCCCCTTTCCCTTCCCCCCACCCTTTTTCCGCAATTCCCCCTTTAAACAAAATTAAAAAATTCCTTTTCCCCAAAAGGAAAAAGGGTTTTTTGTCGCATTTTCGCTCATGTAAAAACAACTTGTTGGGTGTCTGAGGGATTTTCGATGAACGACGGAAAAAAAGGAAAACAAAAGCCAAACCCCAACGGGGGGCCCCCCCCCGGGCCCCCCAAAACAATAAATTGAAAGGGTGGCTGCCTTTGAAATTCCCCCAAACCATTCCATAAAAATTTTTTTGTTTTTTTTGAACAGGGAAAAAATTTATTCCCAGGCCCTTCCTTTTAAAATTTCTCTCAATTTCCCCCCTATTATGTGTTTTTCCCCCAAACCCCGTCTCTTTTCCCCCCTTTCTGCTTTAAACTTAACCCTGTCTAAAATTATAAAATGTCTCCCCCCGGGGCTCTAAAAAAGTTCGTTTTTGCGAATGGCCCCTTTTTCCCTTTGCGTAGGGGTTGAAAGTGTGTGCCCTGTGGGGTTTGTGCGTGCGTGCAAGGTGCCCCTGGCCCTGCCCGCGTGCGCTGCCCCCTGCGTGGCCTGCGTTGGGGTGTGTGTTTGGGTGTTTATTTTCCTCCCTTTTTGGTCCATTGACCCCCTTTTTCTCTCCCCCTTCCATGAATGCCAATAAAAGACAAATTTTTTTAAAACCCCGCCTCCAACATACTTATTTTTAAAAACCCAAGAATTTTCCCGTTTTGTTCCCCCCTATCTGTCCCCCGCCCCCCCAACGCCAAAATTCCCCCTTCCCCCAGGCCAAAGTGTATAAAAAACCCCCCGTGTGCGCGTGGGAAGTATAGAGATGGGGGAGAGAGAGAGAGGGGAGAGGGGGAGAGAGAGAGAGGGGGAGGAAAGAGAATTTCCCCAAATTTGGTTAAAACCATTTTTTGAAATTTGGATTGGTAAAAGACCGGTTAACAACCCCAAGCGCTTTGAAAATGTTCTTACAAAATAAAGCCCCCCCCCAATTTTAATAAATAAAAATAAATTTTTTAAAAATTTTTTATCCCAAAGGAATCATTTTTATCTTTAAATCCCCTTTTTTCATTCTTTTTAAAAACCCCACAAACCCCCCCAAAAGTCCCAATTTAAAGTCCCCCCACCCCCTTTTTCCCAAAAAGAACCCTTCCATTCAATTAACAAAAGAACCCCCTCCCCAAACCCCCCCCCAAAACCCCCCCCAATGTAAAGGATTTTACATGTGTTTACCTTTTAACCCACATATTGGCCAAAATTTTCAGCCTTTCCCAAAAAAAATTTTTAAAAAAAAACCCCCATATTACCCCTTCAAAACCCATTTTAAAAACAGAAAAACCAGTCCTTTTCCTTGTTTACCATTGCTGGGGAAGGCCATAGGGGTAAAATTTTGGGGTGTTGGGTGGTTTTAAAAGGAGGCCAAATTTTTATAAAAGAAATTTTAGACCCCTTTTTGTTTTCCTTTTTAAAACCAAAACATTTTTTTTAAATTTTTTTTTTTTTGTAACATTTTTTCCTTTTTTTTAAAATAATTTTTTAAAAAGAATCCTTTTTTTAAAATTTGAATTTATTTAATAAAATTTTTTAAAAATTTTAAAAATTTAACCCCGGGGTAAAGGGAAAATTTTTGATTTTTTGGGTTCCCCCCTTTGTTAAAATTTTTTGGGTTTAAAAATTGTTTCCCATCCCCAGGGTTTTTGGTATTTTTTCAATTTATTTTTCCAAATTTACCAAAAGAAAAGGGGGGAACTTTAAAAAATTTTAAAAAATAAAGGGTTTTTGGGGGCCCCAATTCAAAAACAGGGGAATTTCCCCTTTAAGGAATTTCGGGGGAGGGAAAAAAAAAGGTATTTGGGAGGGAAAAAAGCAGGGGAAATTTTGTTGGGAAAGGGAAAACAGGGGAAAGGGGAAAAAAAAGGGGGGGAAAAAATTTTGGGGGGGAAATTTTGGGGGGAATACAGGGGGAAAAAAATTTTTTCAGGGGAAATGCAGGGAAAATAAAAGGGGGAAAAAAAAGCTTGGGAGGGGAATTTTTTCAGGGGGGTTTAAAAAAACATTAAGGGGGAGGGGAATGGGGGTTAAATTTTCCGGGGAAAAAATATTTTTGGGGGGGAATGGGGGAAAGGGGGGAAGGGGGAAGGAGGGGGAGGGATAAGGGGGGGGTAAAAGGGGAATTTTGGGGGGGGGTAAAAGGGGGGGGAAAAAGGGGGGGGGGAATCAGGGGGGGGGATAGCTTGGGAAAGGGGGAAAGCAGGGGGGGTTGGGGAGGAAAAACAGGGGGGAGGGATAGCTTGGGAGGGGGAGTACAGGGGGGAGGGATAGCTTGGGAGGGGAGTACAGGGGGGAGGGGTAGCTTGGGAGGGGAATACAGGGGGGAGGGATAGCTTGGAAGGGGAATGCAGGGGGGAGGGGTAACAGGAAAAGGTAGCTGGAGGTGGGTGTAGGTACAGGGAGGGGTAGCTAATGTCAGTTGGGGAGGCACAAATTCATTGTTCCCACGCTAATATTCGTCATTATAATGGTAAGTATATGTATGCAAACTTGCTACCTGTCACTCTGCACATCACAATTTATTCCTTGGCGGCTGTGCTATACGTGATTTGGAGAACAAAAAGCTATGTGAGTGATATGGCACAAGCTTTGCCAATTTTACTGCAAGAACTAAGTGATTTACGCAAAAATGATTCCCATAGCACATGGATGTAATGCATTCAGTACTTCTTCGTCCAATGCTCAGACAGCAACTACTGTTGTCTGTCATATGAGCGAAACTGCCTTGCACTGCAGTTATGCGCCTGACAAGTCAGGCCTGGCGCATCCCACTTAGGCCTGATACAGTACAAAGTACTTGATTATACAACACAAACAACAGGTTTGCCACGTCTCAAAGTTCCACATTTCAACAACATGAACTCTATGATTCATGCAGTACACATTACTGAGCTGATATATCACAAACTGTATAAATCATAATTATCACGCAAAGTAGGTCACCACACACCACAGTATGAGTTACACAACAGTAAGTTTGTGGTCATAAAACACAAATTTGTAAATTTTGCATACTGTATGATTTGCAAAAAAACAAAGACTGATCATAAAACACAAATTTGTGAAATTTTGCACCATAATTTATATATATATGATTGGTGCATTTTAAAAATAAACAAACAAACAGGGTAACTATTGGCTCTAAGTAGTGCAGTAACCCCCCCCCCCCCCCCCTCCCCCCATGCCCTTTGTGGGTCAGCAGGATGATAAACAGTATGACTTCACAGTGACGTCATGGGTGATAAATGGCGGCACATCAAGGGGACGCAACCTGCCAGTAATTCTTTCCCCATCCCCTGTAGGTATTCGTGGTGTCAGTGTTCCAGACATACTTGAGAAAAACCTAGCCTGCATAGATAGTTCTGTGTGTCTGCGTCACCTAGTACTCACTCACTCACTTACTGTGTGTGTGTATTTTATTCTTTTATTTCGAGGATAATAGAATAATCACCGTGTGCTTTTTTCATCCAGTCCCTCCCCCCACCCCTCGGTGTGTGTGTGTGTGTGTGTGTGTGTGTATGCCCACGTGCAACTGTGTGCACTTCCCTACATAAACTAACTTGATACCTACCTTCAAACACTGCCAATCGTATCTCTCAGCACTTTCTCCCATGCACCTTAGCTTTGAGATGCAGAGATCTGTTGTGAGATACTTGCGAGTGTAGCCTCCTCCCTTCAACTTCCTCCCCCCCCCCCCCCCTCACACATACAACAAAAAAGGTTTAAAAGAAAAGTAAATACAGATATTAAAGTACAAAATGCAGCAATTACAACCCGAAATAACGAAGAAACATACCAATGTTTAAATGTGTGGATGATTGAAATATGCTTCATGTCCATTTCTTTGTCATCCGTTCCTACCGGCACACAATGGCCTACTCCTCTGAAAAGCGGAGCGGGTTTTAACGCGTGCGCAAGATGTTCTGCATGCGTTCGCACACTGGACCTCGGTTTATAGTCTCATCCGAAGGACAATGTTGAAATGCGTACCAATTAAAACTAAAATATAATCATCCTTTGAAGTCGTTGACGCTATAAAAAGAACAACAACAAGAACTGCTGAAGAAGATAGCTATGTCACTGCCAAGACAATACAATCCCTTTTCTTGACGTCACTGTCTGTTCTGTTTCCTTGGCACGTGCAACTGGGCCTTTGTGCTTTCGTTTCCTGGCTCAGTCAGTTTGCCAAGGGCTCTAAGTATAGCAACATCAGTGTCACTGACATGAAAACCCCATTCCTGTGTTTGTTTACCCCTGTCAGGGGGGTTGATGTCTGGGGAAGGATGAAGAAGGGGTGGAGGTGAACATTAAAAAGATAAAATAAATAATGCAAATCTAGCGCAACTCAGTCAAGGGTCCAAGGCCCATTGCTAAAATTAGCCCCTTAGTTTTACCAAGTCCAAGTGCGGTCAGTTTCTGCAATAATTAGCATCAGCTGGGATGGGATAGGATTGAATGGATAGCAGCTGAAAGTGAGGGAAACTGACAGCTGTTAAGTCAGTATAATTATGGAGTAAACTTAATAACTAAAAGCAGTTAGTGACTTTTCCAAGCAATCTCATTTTGTTTAAAGTGTTGAGGCCTTATATCTAGGTTCATTTTGCTGATGAGCCGAAGCGTTTCTTTTTATCACTAGATATAACTTGTATTGGAAAGTATGAACTAAAAATATGCAAAAAAATTTTCACACACATATATACATGCACACGCTGGCTCGAGTTACATACCCCCCTACACACACACACACACACACACACACACACACACACACACACACACACACACACACACACACACACACACACACACACACACACACACACACACACACACACACACACACACACACACACACACACATTTTAACAAAAGCAAGGAAATGCATTAATTTTCTTAAAATGGTTAGCAGACAGTCATGGGGACAAGATATCTTCACTCTTAAATGCTTGTCTAAGTCACTTGTACGTTCCAAACTGTCTTATGGACAAGAGGTCTTTTTCAGTGCTCCTAACTATTTACTTAAAAAACTCCAAAGTATAGATTGTAAGGCGTACAAACTTGCACTTGGGGTACCATTCCATGCATCCACCATAGGAACTTATAAGGAAATTGGGGAACTCCCCCTAGCTGAATACCGACAACTTTCATGCGCCAAATATGTATTACGGAGCACGAATGACGAAAATTTTGTCTGTAGTGAATTAAAAGTTCAAGCAGAAACGAATTTTCCCAAAAGGGCTAAACAAATTTCGTGTTTAATGCCTATTGGCACTTATGTATCAGACCTCTTTCAAAAATCTAACCTTAACCAATATGACTTAGAAACACAAAAAGAAGCTTTACCTTGTCCTTCATGGGAGATGAATAAAGCCTGTTTTGATATAGAGTATATTAATGAAAAAAAAGAATGAAAATCAAAACATCATGGTTGCAGATGTTCGGTCGCATATTGAAAATAAGTATGCTGACTACTTAAAAGTTTATACAGATGGATCTGTTTTAGAAAATCATGACACAGGCTCTGCATTTGTCATACCAGCACTTAAAATTGAGAAATCGTACTATCTTGGTAAACATCGTTCAATATTTACAGCTGAACTTATTGCAATTCTTATGACTCTTAATTATATTCTTAATTTTCCATTTTCTTTCTTTCATATCTTGCTTTGTGTTGACTCCAAATCAGCATTGTATGCTATAAAATCCCCAAACTTCAAGAAATTTTCTAGAATTATTTTTGAAATTAAGTATGTCATACACCTCCTAAGTTTAAGAGGCATTCCTGTTTCTTTTTGTTGGGTGCCTTCTCACGTTGGAATTTTTTCAAATGAGTGGGCTGACAGAGCTGCAAAAAAGGGGTCAAGACATGACATGGAATCGATAGAACTGGATGTCCCCTTATCTATACAGGAGGGATACCGTATATTAGAACAAATTTCATGGGGTAAGTTTAAAGAATCTGGTCAATTCAAGGAACGATATTTAAAAAATTGCCGGACCACTTCCCATATTTTTGGTTATATGACTCCTTCTCAAATAGATTCGCGTTTTATAACTGTGAGAAGGGTTCATTCACTATATTTTAGAATGAAGTTAAATGCATTCCTTACAAAATTTTGTAAACATGTCAGATGTCTATGTGGAGATCATATTTCCAATACTCATATCATATTTGAGTGCCCTATTGTAAAACCATTTTTACCTACATTTTCTGAACAGTCTCTGGAAAATATATTTGAAAATTCAAAGTTAGCCCTTGCCATTGATAGATGTTTATTGCATAGTCCACTCGATTATTTATTGTAGTTACATTATTGTTATTTCATTTTTCTACGTTGTTGAGTTTTAAGTTTTGCTCCTGTTTAAGAGTATTATCATTACCTTTCTAGGTGTGTTGTTGGGTTTTGTTGTTGTTGTTATTATTATTATTATTTCTTTTTTCTAAAAACCAACCAAACAAACAAACAAACAAACACCCAACACGGATGCTATTTCTTAATCCTTTCTCCTTCCACTCCTTCTTCTCCCTTCTTTAAACTCCTTTACACTTTCTACTTCCCTCGTCTAATATCACTTAGAGTGAACAGACGTTAAATTGAAGATAACAACAACAACACACACACACACACACACACACCACACAACACGTCACGCACACATCAAACACTCACCACACACACACACACACACACACACACACACACACACACACACACACACACACACACACACACACACACACACACACACACACACACACACAATTTCAACACATTCAGCAGAAGATATTTGTGAAGAGCGCTGCTGTAATAAACAGTTTTAGTTTAAAGACATGGGCTTTACCTCAGTAACAAACCAGGCTGCCCCCTCTCTCTCTCTCTCTCTCTCTCTCTCTCTCTCTCTCTCTCTCTCTCTCTCTCTCTCTCTCTCTCTCTCTCTCTCTCTCTCTCTCTCTACGTGCATGCATAGAAGGAACAAACTGTTGAAAATCGAGCAATATTTCTGTATAGACCTTTGAAGAGAATAAGAGATAGTAGCCTAATGTCAATTTTTCAGTTTTAACAAATGTTCATTGAATGATTTATTTTCAACGATAACTTGACAGCAAATGGCTGTATACTAGCGCTTTTGTATGTTTCCACCCCTTCAGAAGGGGCTTTGAGCTGTCTGAATAAAGCATCTGAAGTCTGAAGTCTCTCCCTCTACGTCACACTCAGCATGACGTAAGTGCGATATTGTCGCAAAAGAAACGTCATACCGCTGTTATGAGAGAATTGCCTCTCGGGATTATGCTAGTAGAACTCTGTGATGAAAGATAACCAACAGACGTAAACGAATTCCTGTGAAATCGAGGCACTGTGGCAAGTTATTGTCTGGAAGCGTGCTGAGAACATTGCATTAGTTGTATCATCCATATCTTTATTGCTTCAATATAGCAACTGCGAGCAGACAGCATTAAAAAAAAAGGCTTGATACATTCAGAATGGAGAAGTTGACACCACAGCTGGCTGTGTGTTTTCAAGTCAAACCTATGTTGATACATACAGCTGATATATATTATTCACTGAAAATGGAGAATGGTTCTCTCTCTCTCTCTCTCTCTCTCTCTCTCTCTCTCTCTCTCAGAACATCTTGCCCGCTCCGCTTTTCGGAAGAGTAGGCCATTGTGTGCCGGTGGGAACGAATGACAAAATTTACAAAACTACATACACAGGGAGACTGGATGAAAAAAAGCACATGATTTACAGAGCATTAACTATGTGGTTTTTAGAGTTAATCTCAATTGGATTTATACTGCACAACTATTACATTCACCTAGAGCAAACAATGTGATGTATACAACACACACCGTATAGTACTTATGCAACTAAACTATTAGTCCAGCCGTTAATGCAAGGATATTGGACAAAACCTGCAAATGAGAGTGAAAGCGTGCCTTTTGGCAAACACATACTTTGGATCCTCCTCTACAATACGCCATCTGTTTTCCACTTAATTTGATACTTAACGATATACGGCCTACTTATCATAGACCAATCCCCTTCTATTCTCCTCCCCCCAAAACTGCCCTTATCCCCTTCTATTCTCTCCCCCCCCCCCCCCCCCCCCCCGCCACCCCTTCTATTCTCCCCCAAGCTGCTCCTTTCCCCTTCTATTCTCCCCCCCCCCCCCCAAACTGCCCCTTTCCCCTTCTATTCCCCCCCCCCCAAGCTGCCCCTTTCCCCTTCTATTCTCCACCCCCCCCCCCAAGCTGCCCCTTTCCCCTTCTATTCCCCCCCCCAAGCTGCCCCTTTCCCCTTCTATTCTTCCCCCAAGCTGCCCCTTCTATTCTCCACCCCCCCAAGCTGTCCCTTATCCCCTACTCTCCCCACCCACCCCTCTATTATTCCTCTCCTTTCTCCTCTTCCTGTGGAGGAAGAAGTGAGGTCTCCGACGCCTCGCTCCCCTACGACTTTATAGGTTATGGGACTCCTTTACCTTTTACCTCCTCTTCCTCTCTCTCTCCCAGTTACCCCTTCCTTAAAAAAAAAAAGTGAAAAAAACTGACACAGACATGGGAAGATAGACAACACGTCTCCTCCAAACTACAGAGGATTAGAAGTTAGGGGTGATCCCCATGGAGATCATAAAATCCTGACTCACAATTTAAGTTGTGGTATGCTAATTTTTATGATATATTATCAAAGTAACAACTCCAAACTTTGAAGCTGTCTTTTTATCATTTTACAAATTAAAAAAAAGTCATGTCTACAATAATCTAACTTCACCCATCACTTGTTTCAGACAGGTAAATAACAACTTGTGCAATGTAATAAAAACATTTGTTGCTTCATTTCATCAGATGGGAGCTTTGATCTGGACTATGAAACAACTTCCAAAAAAAAGAAGGGATGTAATTGTTTAAGATTCCTGTGAAGGAGAAGTAATACTGACTTGAAATAGCACACACATCGTGTTTGTCAATCTAAACACAAGTAAACAAGGTTCATATGAAGTAAAATAATTCACAGCTTGAAGACGATGGTCACTTGCAAAGTTTCTGTAGAAACTGTCACCCTTTCAATAAAACAGTTACACATGCAGGTGCAAACTAAATAAATGAAAATATAATGAAATGAACAATTTGGTCGCACTGCCTTTGTGGCGGCCTGCTAATTTAATTTCATGTTTGTTTGTTAACATTTATTCTTATTATAGGGGTGGGGGTGGGGATTTGTTTTGTAAAATGTTGCAAAAGTGACGGCCTAAATAAAATTCCTCTGGACACAATGAACTTGTTTGAGACACTGAAAATGAACATCTTCAAGATAAATACACAGTCAAAGTCGGATGATTCGTCGCATTTTCGCTCATGTGACAAACAACAGTAGTTGCTGTCTGAGCATTCGATGACGAAGAAGAAGAAAACCTTGCGATTTGATTGAAAAAAGAGGATTTTGAGCAGCGAACTAGTGCCATATGACCTAGACAATAAAATAAAAGGTGGAGGGCTGCTTAGATTCAAACAATCCATACATTTTTTTTTTATTAAACAGGGAAAAAATCATTCTAACTTCCTTCTATCTCTGGAAACGTATATATGTGTTTCTCTCTCTCCCCGTATCTGCATCTAAACATAACTGTCTAAATATCATAGAATGTACTCGTGCGCTCTAATAAGTTCGTGTGTGAATGGCCGTGAGTTTGCATGTATGTGTTGAAAGCGTGTGTGAGTGTGTGTGTGTGTGTGTGTGTGTGGTGTGTGTGTGTGTGTGTGTGTTTAAGCGGGCGTGCATGCGTGCGTGCGTGCGCGCGCACGTGTGTGTATGTGTGTGTTTATCTTTCTCTTTTTCTGGTCCATTGATCTGGAATGACCTTTCTCTCTCTTCACTGAATGCCTACTAATGACACTTTAAAATCCAGCCTCCGGACATACTTATTTCAAATTTAAGATTTCCTGTTCTGTTTCCTCTCATGTCTGTCCCTGCCTTCAACAGCCAAAATTCCCATCACCAGGCCAAAGTGTATAACCTTCAGTGTGTGTGTGTGTGTGTGTGTGTGTGTGTGTGTGTGTGTGTGTGCGTGAGAGAGAGAGAGAGAGAGAGAGAGAGAGAGAGAGAGAGAGAAGGAGAGAGAGAATTTCAATTTGTAAAACTATTTGTGATTTGGTTGTATGTATAAGAATAGGTTGAACACAAGCACTTTGATATGTTCTTACAAGATAAAGCGCCATATAATAATAATAATAATAATAATAATAATAATAATAAATATTATTATAATAATAATTACATCAATGATCATTATTATTATCATTAATATCATTATTTCATTTCGTGTTGTTTAAAGCCCTACTGACCATAAATGTCATATTTTGACTGTCACCTCACTTAATTTCAATAACTGTAACAACTTCCACTTCAATTTAAGATGAAGACCTCCTAATCCTCCTAAACTCTCTTCAAGGTGTAAGTTATTTTACATGTGTTAAGTTATGCTGCATATAAACGTTGCTCAACTGTATTTAGCGTTTTGAACACATTATATGTTCGAAGTAAAGCCTTCATTGTATCTGATGGCAATATTACCTCCCATTCATAGGCTATCACAAACAGTTACATTCCTTTTCATTGTTTGACATTGCTAAGAAGTCCAGATAAAAGCTTGTATGTGATGGAAATAAAGCAGCAAATTTTATATAGAATTGTTGACTCTAGTATTTACCTGTCTGAAACAAGGACAGGGTGAAACTGAATATTTAGGATAAGCACATTTGCTATTTCCGAAGTATATAGGAAAAGACACCGTTACAGTTTGGAACTGTTAGTTTGAATAAAACATTGTAAAACTATAATTGCAGCAACTTAGCTGTGAGCTATAGGAATTTGTGATCTTTATGAGGGTGACGCCCTAACTTCTAATCCTCAGCTGTTTGGAGATGTGTTGTCTATCTTCCTATGTTTGTGGGGTTTTTTTCATTTTTTGGGGGGGGGGGAGCAGGGGTAGCTGGGGGAGGGAGGGAGATGTAACTTGGTGGGGAGGCGAGAGAAATAGAGGAGGGAGTGGAAGGAAGGTAATTTGGGAGGGAATGCAGGGGGGAAGGTAGCTTGGGAGGGGAATGCCAGTGGGAGGGGAAGGGTAGTTTGGGAGGGGAAAGGGTAGCTTGGGAGGAGGGGTAGCTTGGGAGGGGAATGCAGGGGGTGGGGGGAGGGGAGGGAAGGGTAGCTTGGGAGTGGAATGCAGGGGAGAGGGTAATGCAGGGCGGGAGGGTAGCTTGGGAAGGGAATGCAGTGGGGGGGGGGGGTAGCTTGGGAGGGGAATGCAGGGGAGGAGGGTAATGCAGGGCGGGAGGGTAGCTTGGGAAGGGAATGCAGTGGGGGGGGGGGGTAGCTTGGGAGGGAATGCAGGGGAGGAGGGTAATGCAGGGCGGGAGGGTAGCTTGGGAAGGGAATGCAGTGTGGGGGGGGGGGGGGTAGCTTGGGAGGGGAATGCAGTGGGGGGGGGGGGGAAGAGGGTAGCTTGGGAGGGAATACAGGGGGAGGGGAATACAGGGGGAGGGGAAGGGTAGCTTGGGAGGGGAATGGGGGGGGGGGGGGTAGCTTGGGAGGGCAATGTGGGGGGGGGGGGGGGGGGGGGGAGGGAAGGGTAGCTCATTGTTCCCACGCTATATTGGTCATTATAATGGTAAGTATATGTATGCAAACTGGCTACCTGTCACTCAGCACATCACAATTTATTCCTTGGCGGCTGTGCTATACGTGATTTCGAGAACAAAAAGCTATGTGAGTGATATGGCACAAGCATTGCAATCTATGCTACATGAACTTCCCGAATTTTACTGCATGAACTAAGTGATTTACGAAAAATTGATTCACATAGCACATGGATGTAATGCATTCAGTACTTCTTCCTCCAACGCTCAGACAGCAACTACTGTTGTCTTGTCATATGAGCGAAAATGCCTTGCACTGCCTGACAAGTCAGGCCTGGCGCATCCGACTTAGGCGTGATACAGTACAAAGTACTTGATTATAAAACACAAACAACAGGTTTGCCACATCTCAAACTTCCACATTTAAAAAACACCAACTCTATGATTCATGCAGTACACATTACTGAGTTGATATATCTAAAACTATAAATCATATCACGCAAAGTAGGTCACCACACACCACAGTATGAGTTACACAACAGTAAGTTTGTGGTCATAAAACACAAACTTGTAAATTTTGCATACTGTATGATTTGCACAAAACGACTTTGATCTGTGTGTGTGTGTGTGTGTGTGTGTGTGTGTGTGTGTGTGTGATAAGTGCATATTAAAAATAACAAACAACGTAACTATTGGCTCTAAGTAGTGCAGTAACCCCCACCCCCCCCTCCATGCCCTTTGTGGGTCAGCAGGATGATAAACAGTATGACTGCACAGTGACGTCATGGGTGATAAATGGCGGCACATCAAGGGGACGCAACCTGCCAGTAATTCTTTCCCCATCCCCTGTATGTATTCGTGGTGTCATTGTTCCAGACATACTTGAGAAAAACCTAGCCTGCATAGATAGTTCTGTGTGTCTGCGTCACATAGTACTCACTCACTCACTTACTGTGTGTGTGTATTTTATTCTTTTATTTCGAGGATAATAGAATAACCACCGTTTGCTTTTTTCACCCCGCGGTGTGTGTGTGTGTGTGTGTGTGTGTGTGTATGCCCACGTGCAACAGTGTCCACTTCCCTACATAAACGAACTTGATACCTACCTTCAAACACTGCCAAACGTATCCTTCAGCACTGTCTCCCATGCACCTTAGCTTTGAGATGCAGAGGGCTGTTGTGAGATGCTTGCGAGTGTAGCCTCCTCCCCTTTAACCCCCCCCCCCCCCCCCCCCCCTACAATACAACAAAACAGGTTTAAAAAAAAAGTAAATACAGATATTAAAGTACAAAATGCAGCAATTACAACCCGAAATAACGAAGAAACATACCAATGTTTAAATGTGTGGATGATTGAAATATGCTTCATGTCCATTTCTGTTCATTGATACTCTTTCCCCTGTCTTGCTCATGAATTTCTGTATACAATTTTCTTTCTTTATTTATGTTATTCATCTTATTCATTTTGAGGATAATGGAATAAGCACTCATGTGCTTTTTCATATAGCTCCCGTGTGTATGCAGTTTTGTACATTTTGTCATCCGTTCCTACCGGCACACAATGGCCTACTCCTCCGAAAAGCGGAGCCGGTTTTAACGTGTGCGCAAGATGTTCTGCGTGTGTTCGCTTACGGGACCTCGGTTTATAGTGTAATCCGAAGGACAGTGTTGAAATGCGTACCAATAAAAACTAAAATATAATCATCCTTTGAAGTCGTTGATGCTATATAAAGAAAAACAACAACTGCTGAAGAAGATAGCTATGTCACTGCCAAGACAATACAATCCCTTTTCTTGACGTCACTGTCTGTTCTGTTTCCTTGGCACGTGCAACTGGGCCTTTGTGCTTGTGTTTCCTGGCTGTCAGTCAGTTTGCCAAGGGCTCTAAGTATAGCAGCATCAGTGTCACTGACATGAAAGCCCCATTCCTGTGTTTGTTTACCCCTGTCAGGGGGGTTGATGTCAGGTGAAGGATGAAGAAGGGGTGGAGGTGAACATTAAAAAACTGAAATAAATAATGCAAATCTAGCTCAACTCAGTCAAGGGTCCAGGGCCCAGTGCTAAATTAGCCCCTTGCTTTTACCAAGTTCAATTGCCGCCAGTTTCTGCTATAATTAGTACCAGCTGGGCTGGGATGATATTGAATGGATAACAGCTGAAAGTGAAGGAAACTGACAGCTGTTAAGTAAGTATAATTATGGAGTAAACTTACTTAATAACTGACAGCAGTTAGTGACTTTTCCAAGCATCCCAACATTGTTGTGTGATGAGACTTCCAATGTGTTTAAAGTGTTGTGGCCTTATATCTAGGTTCACTTTGTTGAGGGGCTGAAACGCTTTCCCTTTATCACTAGAAATAACTTGTATTGACAAGTACGAATTAAAAAAAAGTAAAACAATTTACACAGACAGAGACACATATTCATGCACACGCTGGCACGAGCATCATACCCCCCCCCCTCCACACACACACACACACACACACACACGCACGCACGCACGCACGCACGCGTACACACACACACACACACGCACGTACGCACGCACGCACAGATAGAGAGAAGGACAGGAAATAAAACGCAAATAGGTAGACCATAAACTAGATTGAATTTATGATAATTTTCTTTATCACTTTAAATATTAGTGTCTCTCATAAAAATTATATCTTTCTTTAGACATCGAACATTCTACTAGCGGTGAATGTTTGATAAATTAATGTTATATCTCTTATTTTCAATAAATAGAAGTTAATCAAACCAAAGAAAAGCAAAGCAAACAAACAAACAAACAAAACCCAAAACAAAACAAAAAAGGAGTAGGAAAAAAAGGACAGACAAAAACAGAAAAAGAAAAACTAACAACAAACAACGGCCCCTAAAGCAAACAAACAAACAATGGAAAAAAAATGAAAAAGGAAAAATTCCGAAAAACAAGAAAATACCCCAGGAAAAAACCAGAACAAATAACAAAAATAAAGATAGAAAGGAAAGGAAAAACAAATAAAAGAGAAAAAATGACGTAAACAAAAATTAAGAAACCACTTCCACCCAAATTCTTATCGTTATGGAAAATCTATCTTGAAGACTGCACGAAAAGAAAAGACCGCTACCCGTCTATCTGAATGAAAATCATCTCATCAACAGCTTTCCCTCCCTTCTTTACCAAACTGCTACGCAGTGCAGTTGGTTTTCTGCTTAAAGGGGATGGGGGGGGGGGTGGGGGGGGGGGAGCCAGTTAAGTGAGAATGATAGATAGCACAGTTGTTTAGAAATCTGACGCATTCAGCTATAAAAACCTTCACGTTTTAGAGTTTCGTGTCTTTATCATAATTATAATGAAAATATCAGAAAATGGTATCGCAAGGAGGGACAGAAATGCACATGTTCGCATGTTTTCACAACCACACACACACACAACACACACACACACACACACACACACACACACACACACACACACACCACACACACACACAAAGAGTACATACCCTGGGGCCTTAGGGGTCCGATCCCTACGTCTTCCCGCGACTGTCGTCATCACCAGCAACAACGTCACAACCACCACCCTCAGTGACGTAGGCGTGACCTCACTCCCCATCTTTCAGCGTGACCCCGCACTCAGCGCTGCAACAGTACCAAGACATACTTGCAGACAGGAATAGATGGCAACAACAACTACAACAACAACACAAATGGATGGCGCTGCTCTTGTGGCGATGCACTCTTCCCGGGAAGAGCTACCCCGAATTTCACGTAGAGAAATCTGCCGTGACAATACAATATAATGCAATACAATGCAATGCAATACAATACAATGCAATACAATGCCATGCAATATAATACAATGCTATACAATACAATGCAATACAATATAATGCAATGCAATACAATACAATACAATGCAATACAATACAATACAATACAATTACAATACAATACAACACAGTACAATGTATTACAATAACATTCTGCGGTGTTACAGACTGAAATTTCACTTGTGCTCATTGTGTACTTCGTTTGATAACATTTTTAAAAAGTATCCTTCCGGATATCTATCTATCTATCTATCTATCTATCTATCTATCTATCTATCTATCTATCTGTCTGTCTGTCTGTCTGTCTGTCTGTCTGTCTGTCTGTCTGTTGTTGTCTGTCTGTCTGTCTGTCTATCTATCTGTCTGTCTGTCTGTCTGTCTGTCTGTCTGTCTATCTATATAAATATAAACATATATATATTATTCTTTAATTCATTTTATTTTTATTTCGAGGATGATGGAATAAACACTCATGTGCTTTTTGACATCTAGTCCCCGTGTGTGTGCATTTTTGTACAACTTCATTGACTGCATGAGTTTCTTCAGAAGACATTAAGATGTTCCCTCTCTATTGCCTGTATGAAGTGATTACATTTCCGGCCTTTTCCATATTTTCATGGTACAGGTTGAATCAGCATCTTCTCGAGAAGCTCAGACAAACTGAAGCCTTTGTTCTGTCTCTTATTCCTTGAATAAGTAAAAAAACAACAACAAAATCCAACTTTTGTCGTACTCCAGTTTTATGTCCATAATTTGAAATCCAGCTGCTTTTACGCGTAATGAGAGGGAGAGAAAGAGCGAGAGAGAGAGATGGGAGAAGAGGGGGGCAACGTAAGGCAACATTCTTTATTTCAACGCCAATAGACATGCGCTGACGTGCTTTTAAAAAAAAAAGCAATTCCCGCTATTAGTATCGGATATATCATGACACAAAAAGACACATAGGCTATCAAATCATGATCCCCCCAAAAAAAACCCCAAACAAACCAACAACAACAAACAAACAAAAACAACAACCCCAAAACACGACCCCAAACCAAACCAAACCAGAACAAAACCAAAGAAACAAACACCCCCACCCCCACCCCGCCACCAAATAACAACAAAAAACCCAACCGATCCAAACCAAAGAAAGAGACTGAGAGAGAGACAGAGACAGAGAGGTATGTGGCGTGGTTAAGTGGTGGTTGTATATTAGACAAGCTCGGCAGATATAAGTAATGCTTGTCACGGTTTGGAAACGTCATGTGGAACGCTGTGTACCGATTTTAGCATAAGAAATGTAAGCATTCTGTCACTCTCAACCTCAGTATCAGCGAACTTGGATATTAAAGGTAAAGGTGTTCCATAACCTGCGAGGTCGTAGGGTAGAGAGGTGTCAGAGACCTCAACTTTCCAGGGGCCAGCATATTGAGGGCGGCGCCCATCTCCTCTCCCTCGCTGCTTCACCTTCCCTGACCCTGAAGAGGCAGGTATCCATTTACAGCTGGGTGAACTGGGGGGACTGTACTGAAGCCAAGTCGCACTAACGGTCACCCATCCACTTGGTAACCACACTCGATGCTGCTTAACACTGGCTTGGAGAAAGCGAGTGCTCTGACCACTGAGCTATCCCGTCCTCTTTCGATATTACACACCAGCATATAATTATATTCGAATCCAATCAAATTCAATGGATTTTCCCAGTGAAGGTTGGGAATATTCTTTTTTTTATTTTGCAGAGCCAACTGAGTTTGAATTTTATTGCCTTTATTGTGGGTCGTGTTTACGTACATCTGTGTTGATATAAAAACGATGTGCAAACTAGTTGAAAAATAATTTCTGCTTACTTATGGACCAGGTTCGCGCAGTTGAATGTCCTGAGCCAGAGAGCAACAAGAAAATCACAATACAGCACACAGGCATATCCTTCAAAGTTCACTGTGAAATTCTCTCTGTTTTTCAAGTCTAAGTTTACACATGCAACATTTAACAACTCCGATTTCTTCACTGTTTCCCTGTTCAGAGGCAAGTTTGTTGTTGGTTTCCGCCTAACCCCACCCCTCTTTCCTCCAAGGCACAACGCACGGTGCCAAAAACAATGTTTGTTATGACAAAAGCGTCGGAAAGGAGAGCGGATGCTCGTATTCCACGCTTCATTCTGACTCTTCTTCCTTTTGCGTGGTTAAAATCTTGGGTTCACGCACTCGTCCTCAACACAAGAAATGTAAAGCTGGAACCTCACCTGACTGAAGTCGTATTTCTCTCATGCTGAAGTCGGATGCGCTGGGCCTGACTTGTCAGGCGCTTAACGAAGCGCAATACATTTTTGCTCATATGACAGACAATAATAGTTGCTGTGTGAGCGTTAGAAGAAGAAGTATTTTTCTCACAAGACCTTCTGAAGGAAAACAACAACAATGAACAAACAAACAAACAAACTAAAACAAACAAACAAAACCAAAAACAAAATTGGCAAGGGTATTCTGGAAAGGCTATCTTCTCGAGAAGACAATAAATTGAAACCCCCTGAGTTACTTATTTTGCTAAGATTACAACCTCACAGAAACAGAATGATAAGTATGTCTGGTAAAGTCTTATAGTAAAATCCATAACAGGAAAACCTCCATAAATACAAGCATTTAGTTTACCCTGCAATTCAAATAATGGAGAACACAGTCATCATTTAAGCTGGATAGATGTTGCCATGTTGGATCTTTCAGTTATTTTCTGCTTTCTTTTTTACAAGCATTCAGACAGCAACCTCTGTTGTCTGTCATAGAGCGAAAATGCGTCACGCTGCCGTTAAGCGCCTGACAAGGCAGACCCAGCCCATCCCACACCGACGTGGGAGAGAATCGTTATATTTCAAGTCTTTCTGGAGAAAAGGCAGGAGAATGGACCAGGAAGGCAGAAAATAGACAAAAAGGATGTGACAGAAATAAAAGGAACAATGCAGACCCAAAGAGAGAGAAAGAAAAGATGGCATTCCATGGACAGAGTTTCCAGAAGGTGGGGATACTATTTATACTGACAGGACCCCGGCATCCCCACGGAGAATCTGTCAGATTCAGTAACCATGCCTGTCAGTTTTTCAAGCTATTTTTTCAGTCTTTAAAAGATAGGCCGATACATGCGGAATATTAATTTTTTCACTATACTAAGCCAAGTATGATAAGGAATCAACACTTTATGCAACAGACCATCAGGACTATCAGCTGTAGAGAACTAGGCCTAATGGCGGATTGGTTTTCTATCGGAAACGCGTCTGTTTAGTAAGTGAGAAGTCACAGGTTTGATTCCCGGAGTTTTCTGTCTCACCTACTCAATCACGAATGTGATCTGGGTGCTAGATAAGACGATAAACTGAGGTTCCGCATATAAGACACATTTAGCGCCCATAACAGACACTCCAGCAACAAGAGAGATGTCGCTGTGAAATTTCTGTAGCCACTGTTACAGGTAAACAAAAAGAATGCAGAGAGGACAATTCAACAAAAGTGTAGCGCTGGACATGTGGTGACGCACTCTCTTCGGGAAAGCAGCCAAGCTTTCACATCGAGAAATCTGTTTCAACTGTAGAGGGGGAAAGATGCGATGCGTTGGTACAAGAGAATGTCACAGATTTCCGTTTCTGCGATTCTGATGATCACTGTGTTTTTATAGATTTTGAGTACAATATACAAATTTCATCTTGACTAAAGTCTACCTCTTCCCCAAAAGACTGGTATGTGTTATTGCATGGTAGTCACCCTTTCCCCCCCTGCAACAGAAACTAAACAAAAGCAAAAAAAAGAGCATCAAAGTTTAAAAAATCCTTGGCCAAAAACAAACTTTGCCACCCAAACAAACTGTGTCAAAACTATAACTCACTATTTTCTAGGCAGCTCTGTGAAGTGCTTCACAGCTCTTCCAAAGCACTTCACAGAACTGCCTTGGCTAGTTTCGTGTTTTTTCTGCCAATGTTCGTGTGGTTTCTCTGTTTGAATCACTTTTCTGTGGTTTGCACTTTTAGGCTTTCTGATTACTTTTCCATGATTTGCACTTTTTTCCCGTCTGCGGTACTTTTCCGTGGCTGGCATTTGCCTTTCTTGTAGTTCCTTTTTCGTTGCTGTTTCATTTCCTTTTTCTGGCGACTTTATGTGATTTTTTGGTTTCCTTTTCTGGTGATGACTTTACCCTGGTTTTTATATTGCATTTTGTGTGTGATGATTTTACCATGGTTTTTATATTGCACTTTCTCATAATGACTTTACCCTGGTTTGTATAGTGTACTTTTTTGTGATGACTTTACCCTGGTTTTTGTATGGCACTTTTTGTGATGAATTTCCCATGGTTTTTATATTGCACTTTCTCATAATGACTTTACCCTGGTTTTTACATTGCACTTTCTCATAATGACATTACCCTGGTTTTTATTTTACACTTTCTCATAATGACTTTACCATGGTTTTTATATTGCACTTTCTCATAATTTTACCATGGTTTTATATTGCACTTTCTCATAATGATTTTACCATGGTTTTTATATTGCACTTTCTCATAATGACTTTACCATGGTTTTTATATTGCACTTTCTCATAATGACTTTACCATGGTTTGTATATAGCACTTTCTCATAATGACTTTACTATGGTTTGTATATAGCACTTTCTCATAATGACTTTACCCTGGTTTGTATAGTGTACTTTCTGGTGACGACTTTACCCTGGTTTTTATATTGCACTTTCTGGTGACGACTTTACCCTGGTTTTTATATTGCACTTTCTGGTGACGACTTTACCCTGGTTTTTATATTGCACTTTCTGGTGACGACTTTACCCTGGTTTTTATATTGCACTTTCTGGTGACGACTTTACCCTGGTTTTTATATTGCACTTTCTGGTGACGACTTTACCCTGGTTTTTATATTGCACTTTCTGGTGACGACTTTACCCTGGTTTTTATATTGCACTTTCTGGTGACGACTTTACCCTGGTTTTTATATTGCACTTTCTGGTGACGACTTTACCCTGGTTTTTATATTGCACTTTCTGGTGACGACTTTACCCTGGTTTTTATATTGCACTTTCTGGTGACGACTTTACCCTGGTTTTTATATTGCACTTTCTGGTGACGACTTTACCCTGGTTTTTATATTGCACTTTCTGGTGATGACTTTACCCTGGTTTTTATATTGCACTTTTACATAATGACTTTACCCTGGTTTTTATATTGCACTTTTTCATAATGACTTTACCCTGGTTTTTATATTACACTTTCTCATAATGACTTTACCCTGGTTTTTATATTGCACTTTCTGGTGATGACTTTACCTGGTTTTTATATTGCACTTTCTGGTGACGACTTTACCCTGGTTTTTATATTGCACTTTCTGGTGATGACTTTACCCTGGTTTTTATATTGCACTTTTACATAATGACTTTACCCTGGTTTTTATATTGCACTTTTTCATAATGACTTTACCCTGGTTTTTATATTACACTTTCTCATAATGACTTTACCCTGGTTTTTATATTGCACTTTCTGGTGATGACTTTACCCTGGTTTTTATATTGCACTTTCTGGTGACGACTTTACCCTGGTTTTTATATTGCACTTTCTGGTGACGACTTTACCCTGGTTTTTATATTGCACTTTCTGGTGATGACTTTACCCTGGTTTTTATATTGCACTTTTTCATAATGACTTTACCCTGGTTTTTATATTACACTTTCTCATAATGACTTTACCCTGGTTTTTATATTGCACTTTCTGGTGATGACTTTACCCTGGTTTTTATATTGCACTTTCTGGTGACGACTTTACCCTGGTTTTTATATTGCACTTTCTGGTGATGACTTTACCCTGGTTTTTATATTGCACTTTTACATAATGACTTTACCCTGGTTTTTATATTGCACTTTTTCATAATGACTTTACCCTGGTTTTTATATTACACTTTCTCATAATGACTTTACCCTGGTTTTTATATTGCACTTTCTGGTGATGACTTTACCCTGGTTTTTATATTGCACTTTCTGGTGACGACTTTACCCTGGTTTTTATATTGCACTTTCTGGTGACGACTTTACCCTGGTTTTTTATTGCACTTTCTGGTGATGACTTTACCCTGGTTTTTATATTGCACTTTTTCATAATGACTTTACCCTGGTTTTTATATTACACTTTCTCATAATGACTTTACCCTGGTTTTTATATTGCACTTTCTGGTGATGACTTTACCCTGGTTTTTATATTGCACTTTCTGGTGACGACTTTACCCTGGTTTTTATATTGCACTTTCTGGTGATGACTTTACCCTGGTTTTTATATTGCACATTTTACATAATGACTTTACCTGGTTTTTATATTGCACTTTTTCATAATGACTTTACCCTGGTTTTTATATTACACTTTTCATAATGACTTTACCCTGGTTTTTATATTGCACTTTCTGGTGATGACTTTACCCTGGTTTTTATATTGCACTTTCTGGTGACGACTTTACCCTGGTTTTTATATTGCACTTTCTGGTGACGACTTTACCCTGGTTTTTATATTGCACTTTCTGGTGATGACTTTACCCTGGTTTTTATATTGCACTTTCTGGTGATGACTTTACCCTGGTTTTTATATTGCACTTTTTCATAATGACTTTAACCTGGTTTTTATATTGCACTTTTTCATAATGACTTTAACCTGGTTTTCATGTGTGTGGAATAATCAGGGCGTAGGTTGTATCAAAAGTTTTTTGATTTGTTTTAAACAGCGCATAATAGATTGCAGGTGGCAAGAATGGACCAGTCATATTGAGAATAGCGATCGGTTTTCATTGTATAAGCTTTTGAAAACAAATAACCTTACAGAACCATATATTGAAATGAGTGTAAACAAGTTTATTAGATGTGCGCTGACTAAATTTAGATTTGGTGTCTCTGAAATAACAGTTCATAGTCAAAGATATAGAAAAGGTGCGAAAAACTTGATATGTCCTATGTGTAGACTTGATGAAGAGGATGAAGTCCATTTCATTTTTTCTTGTCCAGCACTAGATGACTTAAGAAGAGACTATATTCCTGAGAAATATTATCGCAGACCAGCTCACTTTAGAATGATTACGCTCCTGTCTTCCAAAAATGAAAATGTCATGAAAAATCTTGCTATGTATATCTATAAGTCTTTAAAAAGGAGAAGTAGTTTGATCTCATAACACAGAAAACACGTGTAACTTGGTGTGTATGTACTAAATTGTAGTTAGTTGGATAAAGATGTTTGTGTGCTTGAGTATAACATTATTATATATGTGTGTCATTTTGTAAACCCCTTCAAATGGGGCTATGGCCTTTCTTGAATAAATATCGTTATCGTTATCGTTATCGTTTAACCTGGTTTTTATAGAGTTCTTTCTGGTGACGACTTTACCCTGCACAAAGCATGCTTTGATCTCTCTGCTCCATCCTGAAAAGAGAGTTTCCTGTCTTGAATCCAGGCTGTGGTTCGTTTTGATTCTTTTTAGAGTTTGTTCTGTTTTGGTTTTGTTTAGACTTTGTTCTGTTTTAATTGTTTATACTTTGTCTCTGTTTTGGTTCTTTTTATACTTTGTTCTGTTTTGGCTCTTTTTATACTTTGTTCTGTTTTGATTTGTTTATACTTTGTTCTGTTTTGGTTCTTTTTAAACTTTGTTCTGTTTTGGTTCTTTTGTACTTTGTTCTGTTTTGGTTCTTTTTAACTTTGTTCTGTTTTGATTCTTTTTATAACTTGGTTCTGTTTTGGTTCTTTTTATACTTGTTCTGTTTTGGTTATTTTTTATAATTTGTTCTGTTTTGGTTCTTTTTAAACTTTGTTCTGTTTTGATTCTTTTTATAACTTTGTTCTGTTTTGGTTCTTTTTATACTTTGTTCTGTTTGATTCTGTTTAGACTTTTTCTGTTTGGTTCTTTTTATACTTTGTTCTGTTTGGCTCTTTTTATACTTGTTCTGTTTTGATTTTGTTTATCTTGTTCTGTTTTGGTTTTTTTTACTTTGTTCTGTTTTGATTCTTTTTATACTTTGTTCTGTTTTGGTTCTTTTTATACTTTGTTCTGTTTTGTTTGTTTATACTTTGTTCTGTTTTGGTTCTTTTTATATTTGTTCTGTTTTGTTCTATTTATACTTTGTTCTGTTTTGGTTCTTTTTATACTTTGTTCTGTTTTAATTCTGTTTAGACTTTGTTCTGTTTTGGTTCTTTTTTTTTTTTTTACTTTGTTCTGTTTTAATTCTGTTTAGACGTTGTTCTGTTTGGGTTCTTTTTAAAAATTTTTTTATACTTTGTTCTGTTTTGGGTTCTGTTTAGACTTTGTTCTGTTTGGGTTCTT
The DNA here is from genome assembly GCA_028751875.1 of Rapana venosa. Taxonomy (NCBI): domain Eukaryota; kingdom Metazoa; phylum Mollusca; class Gastropoda; order Neogastropoda; family Muricidae; genus Rapana; species Rapana venosa. Next base: position 3,888,872 of record CM054141.1, read on the forward strand.
TTTATACTTTGTTCTGTTTTGGGTTCTGTTTATACTTTGCTCTGTTTTCATTTTTGAGAACTAAGTTGGTTCTGTTTAGATTTTGTTCTGTTTTAGTTCTGTTTAGATTTTGTTCCGTTTAAGTTCTGTTTAAATTTTGTTCTGTTTTAGTTCTGTTTAGATTTAGTTCTGTTTTAGTTCTGTTTAGTTTGTTCTGTTTTGGTTCATTTTAGACCTCGTTCTATTTGTATTTTAAAGTGTGTTCTGTTTTAGTTCGTTTTAGATTTTGTTTTGTTTTGATTCTTTTTAGACTTTGTTCTGTTTCGGTTCTTTTTAGACTTTGTTTTGTTGTTTGTTCTTTTTAGACTTTGTTCTGTTTTCATTTTAAAGTGTGTTCTGTTTTGGTTGTTTTTAGATTTTGTTTTGTTTTGGTTCTGTTTAGATTATGTTCTATTTTATCTCTGTTTAGAGTTTGTTCTGTTTGGGTTCTTTCTTGGAGTTTGTTCGGTTTTGTTTTTTCTATTTTGGTTCTTTTTAGATTTTGTTTTGTTTGGGTTCTTTTTAAAGTTTGGTCTAAGTTTGTTTTTGCAATAAACACTGGCGGTGAGTCAGCACGTTTCTCCTCCTTGTTCTGCAAGCTAACAGGCGGAGACGAGGTCTGGTTCATTTATCTTATGGCACCACTCTCTCTGTCTCCCTCTCCCTCTCTCTTTATCTGTCTCTCCCCCGTCTCTCTCTCTCTGTCCCTCTCTCTTTATCCGTCTCTACCCCCTTCTCTCTCTCTTTGTCCCTCTCTCTTTATCTGTCTCTCCCCTTCTCTCTCTCTCTTTCTTTATCTGTCTCTCCCTTCCTCTGTCTCTTTCTGACTGTCTGTCTCTCTGTTTCTGTCTGTCTGTCTCTCTGTTTCTCTCTGTCTGTCTCGCTGTCTGTGTCTTTATCTCTCTCACCCTCTCTCTGTCTCTCTCCCTCTGAGTCTCTTTCTCTCTTCCCTCCAGATCCCTCTCTTTTTCTTTTCGTGGTCATGCGTGCGGGCCTATGTGTGTGTATGTACGTGTGTGTGTGCGTGCGTGTGTGTGTGCGTGTGTGTGTGTGTGTGTGTGTGTGTGTGTGTGTTTGCGCGCGTGCGCATAATCATGCGATACCTTCTTTGAACATTAAAACAGTTGTGCATGTGTGTGTGTGCTTTGGGGAGAGAGAGAGAGAGAGAGAGAGGAGAGAGAGAGAGAGAGAGAGAGAGAGAGAGAGAGAGAGAGAGAGAGAGAGAACAGACAGACAGACAGACAGACAGACAGACAGACAGACAGACAGAGACAGAGACAGAGACAAAACATTGAACACTGAATAAGATTTATTCTCCAGGCCTCCAATCTCTAGGATGGGTTCTAACAAAACAAAGCAAGACAAATACCAAACAAAACTTCATGACATATGGATGACAGCCAAAACATGACGAGTGAGAGGGAGTGAGTGAGTGAGAGAGAGAGTGTGTGTATGTGTGCGTGTGCGTGTGTGTGTGTGTGTGTGTGTGTGTGTGTGTGTGAGAGAGAGAGAGAGAGAGAGAGAGAGAGAGATATTTCTGGTTCTAAATCTCCAGGAGATGGGCATACCTTTCAGTCCGAAAGTCTCACTAAATCAAAAGAAAATTCTATCTACAGCTCTCTCTCTCTCTCTCTCTCTCTCTCTCTCTCTCTCTCTCTCTCTCTCTCTCTCTCTCTCTCTCTCTCTCTCTCTCCCTGCAACACAAACAGGTGATAGTTACACTAATTTGGTAACAGCTGACGTATTTATTTATTAACCCCGTGGGGATGCTGGGGCCGGGGAGGCTGTCAGTATAAATAGCATGTCCATCTTCTGGACACTGTGCTACGAATTTCCTCTTTTCTATCCCTCTCTTTGTTTCTACCTTGTTCCTTTTCTTCTTGTCACTCTCTTCTTGCTGTTTAAAAAAAATCTTCTTGGTCCACTCTCCTGCCTTTTCCCCCAGAAAGACTGAAGAAATAACAATTCTGTCCCACGACAAAGTAGGATGCACTGGGCCTGATTTGTCAGGCGCTTAACAGCAGCCCAAAGCATTTTCTCGCTCACGTGACAGACAACAGTTGTTTCTGTCTGAGTGTTCCATGAAGAAGAAGAACCTATTTATTGACACACCCACCAACAGAAAAGTACAAGTGCGTAAAAGAACAATTGCAAATCACAAACACAATCTTTGCCATCCCCATACAAAATGGTACCTCATCAGTAACATTTCACCCCAAAATACATTGTCAACACCATATTTCACAATCATTTAGACAGTGCTGAGAAGTGATTTATCTGTTTTTTGGGTGTTCCTTCTCTCAGCATACTTGCAGTTACTGTCAGTGTTTGGACTGTTTTTCATGGTTCGTGTTTTGTTCCCATTCTCCTGATTATTTTTCCATCCACCAAACATTCTTTAATCTGTGTTTTCAGTAAAACAAAACAAAAACAAGACAGTTTCCTGTCTATATTCAGACTGTTATGTTTGTTGTTGTTTACTTTTGCTGCAGCAACAAACACTAACAGTGAGTGAACAGACTTGTGCTTTGGCTGCAGGAAACAGGTGAAAACAAAGTCTGGGTTATTCTGAGTTTGCCATGACTCTTTTTTGTTGTCTGTTCTGTTTGTGTCTTTGTCGGTCACTGGGCCCATTTTCTTCATGTGTGTGTGTGTCAAAGTCAAAGTCAAAGTCAAACTTTTATTTCCAGATGGTACATTGAATAAGCAAAATACTTGCTTTATTTCGTCAAGCCATCTAAGAAAGGGAAAAAACCCACAAACAAACAAACAAACAAAAAACCCAACAATAACAACAACAACCAACAACAACAACCCCCCCCCCCCCAGTGTGTATGTGTGAGGTGGGGGGGGGGGGGGGTAGTTTGTGTGTGTGTTTGAGAGAAAAGAGAGATATTTCTGACTCTAAACCTCTAGGAGATGGGCATGCCTTTCAGTCAAAAAGTTTTACTCAATGAAAAGAAATTCCTAACTACAGGTTTTGTTCTCTCTCTGTCTCCATGACTCTCTGTCTGTCTCTTTCTCTATATCTCTGTGTCTGTGTTTCTGTCTCTCCCCCACCCCCTGCAACACAAACAGGTGAAAGTGACATTTGTAACAGCTGACCTATTTATTGACACACCCACCAAACGAAAACTATAAGTGCGTAAAAGGAATTTTGCAAATCACAATCTTTGCCACCTGTACAATATAGTATCTTGTCAATAACACTCCACAAAATACACATTGTCAACACCATAATTCACAATCATTTACGAAGTGCTGTGAAGTGCTTTAGCTGGTTTTTGTGTTCCTTTCTCTCAGCATACTTGCAGTTACTTTCAGTTGTTTTGACAGTTTTTCATGGTTCGTGTTTTGTTCCCATTCTCCTGATTATTTTTCCATCCACCAAACATTCTTTAATCTATGTTCTCTGTAAAAAAAAAGACAGTTTCCTGTCTATATTCAGATTGTTATATTTTTGTTGTTTATTTTTGCTGCAGCAACAAACGCTAACAGTGAGTGAACAGATTTGTGCATTGGCTGTAGGAAACAGGTGGAAACAAAGTCTGGGTTATTCTGAGCTTGGCATGACTCTAATGTTTTGGTCTGTGGTGTGTTTGTTCCTTTACCTGTCACCCTGCCCCTTTTCATCATGTGTGTGTGTGTGTGGGGGGGGGGGGTAGTGTGTGTGTTGGAGAGAAAAGAGAGAGATATTTCTGACTCTAAACCTCTAGGAGATGACATGCCTTTCAGTCAAAAAGTCTCACTAAATGAAAAGAAATTCCTAACTACAGGTTTTGATCTCTCTCTCTCTCTCTCTCTCTCTCTCTCTCTCTCTCTCTCTCTCTCTCTCTCTCTCTCTCTCTCTCTCTGTCTCCATGACCCTCTGTCTGTCTGTTTGTCTCTTTCTCTATGTCTCTGTGTCTAGATGTCTGTCTCTGCCCCACCCCTTGCAGCACAAACAGGTGAAAGTGCCTTTAACAGCTGACCTATTTATTGACAAACCCAGCACAAGAAAAGTACAAGTGCATAAAAGAAGGAATAGCAAATCACAAACACAATATTTGCCACCCAGTATAATATAGTACTTCATCAGTAACATTCCCCCGAAATATACACCATTAACACCATATTTCACAATCATTTAGACAGTGCTGTCAAGTGCTTTTAGCTGGATTTTGTGTTCCTTTCTGTCAGCATACTTACAGTTACTGCCCTGTTTGAATTGTTTTTCATGGTTGGTGTTTTATTCTGGATCTCGTGATTATTTTTCCATCCACCAAACATTCTTTGATCTGTGTTCTAGGTAAAAAAGAATAAAGACGAAGACAGTTTCCTGTCTATATTCAGATTGTTATGTTTTTGTTGTTTATTTTTGCTGCAGCAACAAACACTCACAGTGCGTGAACAGATTTGTGCTTTGGCTGCAGGAAGCAGGTGTAAACAAGGTCTGGGTTATTCTGAGCTTGGCACGGCTCTTTTTTGTCTGTTTTGTGTACTTTGTCTGTCACTGGGCCTCTTTTCTTTATGTGTGTGTGTGTGTGTGCGCGCGCGTGCACGCGTGTGTGTGTATGCAAGCATGTGAGCATGCGTGTGTTTGTGTGTGTGCATGTGTGTGTATGTGTGTGTGTTTGTGTATGTGCTACATAAAGAGAGAGAGAAACATAAAGACTGACAGACGGACAATCAGACATACAAACAGACATACAGACAGGCAGAAAGTAGGAATTTTCTGACACTCAATGCACTTGACATTCAAAAGTCAGGCACACCTTTTACCTTGAAAGAGTCCCTGGAATGCTGACAAGGGAGGGAGGAAATTGGATAAACCATAATTATCTGTGTGCTTTTTTTTCAGAGTCATTGAATGCAACTGGGAGGAAGAGGGGAACGATATCCTAGTGGTTAGAACACTGATCTCAGCATCTGATGGCCTGGGTTCAAGCTGCCACTGAGACACCCATGTCAGGGGGAACTTTTCTCCTGGAATTAACATCGGTACTGATTCCACCCCTCCCCCCAAAATCCTTCGGATAAGACTATAAATCAAGGTCTCGTATACACACGTACGCAGAATATCTTGGGCACCGGTTAAAACCCATTCTGCCTTTTGGGGAGAGTAGGGTGATGCCCACTGGTAGGAACCGATGACGAAAACAACAAGCAAAAGGCGAAAAAAGCATGCACACAGGTCTGTTTAAACATTAGTGCTGAAGTCAAGGTGTGGCTACTTTAATGGTGGGCAAATGGAGACACAGCCATGTGCAGCAAAAATCTCACCAATGTAGAACTTTGAAGCTCAAGCCAGGAATGAAAATAGCAATTATATCAAATGCATAATTCTTCCTGCTTTCAACTTTTTCCTCCTCCCCAAAATATAAGAAAAAAGGTGAATATTAATCTCATATTAGCCATATCAATTTCTAATACCTCTGCCAACTTCTCTCACCCCCTCCTAAAAAAGAGTGGAGGTGATTTTCATTAAAATTTTTTTGAAGTGGTAAGCCACACATGGTTGCACAACAAATGCTCGAGCTATGAGGTCCCACTTTATCACCTTCCTTTACACACGCACACGCACACACGCACACGCACACACACACACACACACACCACACACACAACACACACACACACACAGAGTATAGAACAGACACTCTCCGTCCCTCTTTTAAGTACACTTCATGAAAATGAAGCTTCCTCTTGACACTTATAGGATTTCCTTCATCACACTATAAACATAAACACAATACAATACATGGGCTTAACAAGTGGAAACGACAAAAAAACCAAAGAAAGAAAGAAAAAAATAACCTGAGCCAAAGACTTAACAGATTCCCTTACCAAAAAAGCCTAAACCAAAACTGCACAACCTTGCAGGTTAACCCCCTAAAACAAACAACCAAACAACCAACCAAACCAAAAACATAATCCCAAAACCCACACAAAACAGAAGACTCCCTCTCCACCCCTCCCCCCATTAAAGGTGATTTGCAAAGCATGAAATACAGGAGGAAAGAAACTGTCAACATATTTGACAACGTGGGGCAGGTCCTACTCCTCCACTCAGTGTGCATTTCTAGTTCACACAGCTGGGACAGGCACGTACATAAGTGTGAATTTCTGCACACTATTCAGCAAAAAGCCTCCACCATTTCAAAATGTACAAAATTTTAAAGCCAAACCTTTCAAACTTAAAATGTCTGCACAAGTATAATACAGCTTGTGCATATCTGCTAAATTTTGAGACAAGTAGATGATCATTCTTACCCTGGTATTAGAAAAGAAGTGGGGTGTATACCTGTCCCGGAAGGCTATACACTCTTGTCATCAGGGGGACGGGATAGCCTGATGGTTAGCGTGATGATGCGCTCGTGATCTGCTGACCCGGGTTCGATTCCCATTTAAGAGGATTTTCATCTGGAGTTAGCATCAATACCGACTCCACTCTCTCCAAAAGTCCTTAGGATGAGACTAGAAACCGAGGTCCTGTGTGTGAAGCACGCACAACATTTTGCGCACACGTTAAAACCCATTCCGCTTTTCGGAAGAGTAGGTCATTTTGTGCCGGTGGGAACGGATGACAAAATTGTTACAAAAGCTGCATACACACGGGGATTGGATGTAAAAAAAGCAGATGAGTGCTTATTCAATTATCCTCGAAATAAAAAAATAAAAAAAAAAGATAAATAAAAGATGCAGGAAAGGCTACTGCACTGCCAATCAGAGCATTGCAAGGTTTTGCTAACTCTGTTCCAGAACCAGTTTGACTCTCATTTGTGACCTGCTTTTTTATTTATCTATCTATATTTTTAGTTTCTTCTTTTATTTGGAGGATATTGGAATAAGCACGCATTTGCTTCTTTTTACACCCAGTCCCCATGTATACGGTTTTGTAAATTTTGTATCCATTCCCACAGGCACACAATGACCTACTCTTCTGAAAAGCAATCTGCGTGCGTTTGCACATGGGACCTCGGCATCCAAAGGACTTTTGGGGAGAGTGGAGTCGGCACCGATGTTAACTCTAGGAGAAAATAACGCCTTGAACAGGATTCGAACACAGATCAGCAGATCACGAGCGCAGTGCGCAACATTCTAACCAACCAGGCTATCCCGTCCCCAATAGGCCTGCAAGATGTTAATTAATTTATTCATTCTTTTACATCGCGGATAATGGAAAAAGCACTCAATTGCTTTTTTACACCCAGTCCCCATGTGTACGCAGTTTTGCAAATTTTGTCATCCATTCCCACCGGCACACAATGGCCAACTCTTCCGGAAAAGCGAAACAGGTTTTAACATGTCCACAAGGTATTCTGCTGGCGTTTGCACATGGGACCTCGGTTTATAGTCTCATGCTGACTTTGGGGAGTAGTGGAGTCGGCACAGATGTTAACTCCAGAGGAAAATATCCTCTTGAACAGGATTCGAACACGAGTGAGCAGATCGTGAGCGCAATTCGCAACATTCTAACCAACCAGATTATCCCGTCCCCCGTGGAACTGCAAGACAGGTGAGGTGAGATGAGGTGAAGTGAGGTGAGGTGAGGTGAGGTGAGGACCACCCAAGTGGAGAGTTTCCACCCATTTAGTTACACAGGGCTGGGAAGAAGAACAAATACCCCCAAGTGGAAGATATTGCGCACGAGTGCAGACATTCTAGTTTTAAAGCGTTTCTCCTCAAAGTTGCATCATTTCCATTCACAACAGGCAAAGACATGCCTGACCCAGCCAAATTGTCATCTCGGGTCTGTGTGCTTAGATGAGTGTGCAGCGGTTTCTAGACGTTGGGAAAACATTCTCCTGGTACGTTTCACAGCAGAGGAGTACCGGTTGCTCTCTTGAATTTGTTGAGATTTTGTTCTGGTTGTTTGCCTTGCTCCCTTTCATCTCTCTCTCTCTCTATCTGTCTCCTGTTCTCTCTGTTTTGTGTTGTGTTGTGTTGTGTTGTGTTGGGTTTGTGTTTTGTGTGTTTGTGTGTGTGTTGTTGTTGTGTTGTGTGTGTTTTGTGTGTGTGTGTGTGTTTGGTATTTTGTGTATGCATGCGTGCGTGCGTGCGTGTATTGTATGTGCGTGTGTTTGTTTTGTGTGTGTGTATTGTGTGTGTTGTTATTGTTGTTGTTGTTGTGTGTGTTGTTTTGGTGTGTGTGTTGTTTGTGTGTGTTTGTATTGTGTGTACATGTGTGTGTATTGTGTGTGTGTTTTGGTGTTTGTGTGTGTGTGTGTGTTTGGTGTTTGTGTGTGTATGTGTCTTTGGTATTTTGTGTGTGTAGTGTTCATAAACATATCACACCATTGCCTGGCCTAGGTTTTGAGTATTAAATTCGGGACTTCGTGCCAATTGCATGCAAATAAAAAGCAAACATGCTGCAATATATGCTGTGCTAGCACAGATGAAATGTATTACTTTTCTCCTTGAAGGTTTGAGAGAGAGAGAGAGAGAGAGAGAGAGAGAGAGGAGAGAGAGAGAGAGAGAGAGAGAGAGAGAGAGAGGGAGAGGGAGGAGGGGGGGGGGGGGGGAAGAGGGAGAGAGAGAGGGAGTGAGAGAGAGTATTGATAGAAGGAAAAACGTGAATAAATTGTCAATCTGAATCTGGTATCAACAAAATCACGTCAATAAGAAAACTAACATCAATGTATAAAACTTTTTAGCATGTGTGCTGCAAAAATGAACGTACAATACATTACATCAAATCAGACCTGTTTGTGTTTGTGTGTGTGTCTGTGTGTGTGTGTGTCTGTGTGTGTGCGTCTGTGTATATATATGTGTGTATGTGAATAAAAAATGATATACATATGTCTATATATGTGAAAAAGAGAGAGACACAGAGACAGACATACAGAGACAGAAAGTTTTATGAACATAATCAGATAATCAGATAACTTTTTTCTTTAAAGAAAAAACAACAAACAACCCCAAAGAGATACAAGAGAGAAACCCAAGCAACAGAGACGCGTGGAAAATGAGAGACAGATACAGGCAAGGCTGCAACTAATCCGGTGTTTATGCATGCGCACCTGCCTTATCTGATAAGATGTGCATCTAAATTTTCCTTTGAAGTGTTTTCTGTTCCTTCTTCTTTTTCTCTATTGCCACGCGTCGTCATTTAGCAGGGGCATAAAACTCTTCATGAGCAGTTTGCCAATGACGGTGATGAAGAAAAGATGGTGTACATGCGTTTAGCGGTTTACTTTGGGGAGAACGTAACAAACATGCACGGTGGACAGCGTTAGCTATTCTGCTTCGTTTGGTTTTGTTTGTAGCTAGGAGAGTAGATGCTCACATACAGCAACAAACAATAACTACAATAATAATAATAAAGATAGAAAATGAATGATAATGATAGTAATAATATTAATATTATAGTGATAATAATAATGAAAAAAGAAGGGGAAGAAGAACCAGAAGAAGAAGAGGAAGAAGAACCAGAAGAAGAAGAAGAAGACGAAGAAGAAGAAGAAGAAGAGGAAAGAAGAAGAAGTAGAGGAAGAAAAAGAAGAAGAAGAAGAAGAAGAAGAAGAAGAAAAGAAGAAGAAGAAGAAAAGAAGAAGAAGAAAGAAGAAGAAGAAGAAGAAAGAAGAAGAAAGAAAAAGAAAGAAAGAAAGAAAGAAGAAGAAGAAGAAAGAAAAAGAAAGAAAGAACGAAAGAAAGAAGAAGAAGAAAAAGAAGAAAAGAAAGAGATGAAAGAAAGAAGAAGACGCAACAGCAGACTTTGATGCAACTTGCAATCAACACATAAAAAGCTGTAGGCATTAACAGTAACATTACAAGATCTGTTTCAGAGGCAGAGAGAGAGAGAGAGAGAGAGAGAGAAGAGAGAGGAGAGAGAGAGGAGAGAGAGAGAGAGAGGAGAGAGAGAGAGAGAGAGAGAGGAGAGGAGAGGGGGGGGGCGAAAGAGAGAGAAATTGCGATAAAGGAAAACAAATTCAAAGACTGATCAGTTTGGAGGTGATGAGGGACTCTGATGGCATTGAAGCCAACGTTCGTTATCCTTGTGCCGATCTGTGTCTCACCACGTGGCTTACTCCCACGTGCACAGCACACAATGATCGTCTGCTTCACTGTCGCTGAACAGAACGCGCACGCGACACAATCATCCAGAATCAGACAGATGACAGTCTGGCAACATTTGTCCCTCACCACAACGACCGGCTTTATTCGTGCGTTCCTTTCTTCCCAACTTGTGAACACTTTTGACGGACAGGTGGTGGAACAATGATCAAATCTTGCTACGCTTTGACAATGTTGGTCAAGTCACTGACACCACAACATCAAGCATTTCGTAGCTTCCTCTTTTGAACAAAACCTGCAGCCAAACCTAATTTGTGATTGGGTTGGGTCATTTTACCCCAAATCCATCTTTTAAACCTTTTCATTGGCCAGAACTTTAGACGAGTAGTCTGATATGAGAGTGGACTGGCCTTGGGTGGAACGTTTTGCTACGGAAGGCAGAGGACCGTGGGGAGTGGAGGAAGCTGGTTGCAAAATCTTCATTGGGGGCCCCACGGTCCACGGGACTACGGGATAGGTGACGAAGGTGAAGACGTCTTATACTGTGTCCGTCATTGTGTTCCTTACAGATGTATTCAGAATACTCCTGAAGTTTTAAGTTAGTGGTGACGTCACCGGGGATATCCATATTTTTTCCCCATCTAAGGAAAAGCTGATCACTGCCCAGGTAAAAATGCAGAGTTCACGTGTTTCAGGTTTCACAGTTACAGGAACAGAAATGGAATTTCTCTGTGGATGGGGAAAAATGTAAATTGCCTTTACGTCCCCCTTAACGTGACCCGGTGACGTCACTTCTGACGTCCCCTTTAACGCGACCAGGTGACGTCACCCATGACATCATCCTTAACGTGACCAGGTGACGTCACCCTGACCCAGTGACGTCATCCATAACCTGACAAGAACATTTTTGAATACACTTTTGTCCATGGCAAGTCGTGAAGGTTTAACGTTCTTTTTTGTGTGACTGTACAAAACGAGCATCTCTACATAGGGAAGGCTATTGCCAGCTTTGCTTCCCCTTCCTGCCCGTTTACCATCTTCTTATTGGTTTGAGCCAAAATTTGACTTCTTTAAAACAACATAGCAGCAGCAGAGCGTAAAATGTGAGCACAAAAAACAAAGCGTAGAAAAAAAAAGAGAAAAAAAGAAGAAAAAAACCACTCTGAAAACGTCAGGTGCAAAAATAGGCTGCAGGTGAGGAAAAGATCATCAACTTCATGGTGATATGGTAACTGTAAAGCGTATCAGAAATGTGAAAAATAATATCAGGGAAAAATAACACGTAAACAACAAATCAGATTTAAATAAAAGTGGTGGTTGGGTGGTAGAGGGTAAATGGATGAAGATAAAGAGCTGTGATAATGCCCACACCAAGATAACTGTACAATCACAATTATTTGGCATTCTTCATGCTTAGACATCTTCCCCGAAGTCGGAATGCGGCCACCTTAATCATGGACAGCTACGGTTGCATGCAAAATAAAACCCCAAACCACTGGTAAACCACAGAGCTGTAGCCAAGGAATGAAAAAAACAACAAAACATCTCAGTATTCAACATAAATTTAAATAATTCAACTGGAAATCCCCCCCTCCCCGTCTCTGTCTCCCCCTCTCTGTCTGTCTGTCTCTGTCTGTCGAGAGTGTGCTCCTCAATCTCTCTCTGTCTGTCTGTCTCTCTTTATTCTCTCTCTCTCTCTCTCTCTCTCTCTCTCTCTCTCTCTCTCTCTCTCTCTCTCTCTCTCTCTCTCTCTCTCCTCTCTCTCTCTCTCTGTCTGTCTAGAGTGTGCTCCTCCCTGTCTCTCTCTGTCTGTCTGTCTGTCTGCCTCATTATCTTCCCCCCCTCTCTCTCTCTTTCTCTCTCTCAGTAGGACTTCTAATACTGACAATGGTAATGGTCTCTGTCCAGCCTGTCTTCCTTTCCGTTATCTTAAATTACAGTTTGAATCGTGTCATTGTACTCCCTATTCAGGGCAAAGGCCGGATGAAAAACAACTGAATGCTTATTTCTGACCCTTGGAAATAAAAAAAATGATCAGTATCATCTCTATCTCTATCCCCGAAGCCGGAAAACGGTTACCTGAATGATTGAGTGTGGGGGTAGGGGGTGGGGGAGAAGCTGTCGCATACGCAAAAATCTCACCAGGGGTAAAGCTCGGACATTTAGCCCAAGAACAAAAAGAAATCTATGTCTGTCCGTATTTTTTCGATTAAAAAAAAAGTAATTTCAACTTTTCTGTCAGTCAGTCAGTCTGTCTGCCTGTGTGTTCTCCAACTCCTCGTCTTCTTTATATTCTTTTCCCAAACACAGACCGAAACCACGCTGTTCACTTGCCTGCAAAACCTGAATGCCGTAAATAAAGACAGGACGTGCTTTTTGCCACTTGGTGCGTGTTTGCTTTTGCTAATAATGTAAAAACATACGTCTTAAGTGTCTGCAAATACAGATGGCGATAACGGTCTTCTTCTTCGCACACACACGCGCACGTAAACACGCATGTATGCACACAAAGACAAGCGAACGCGCGCGCGCGCACACACACACACACACACACACACACACTTTGTTTTGTTACGCTTTTCTCTATTCTCTCTAGTTCTGTCTTTGCTGATCTTACTTTTGCTTCCCTTAGTTTTCCCTTCTTTTATTTGCAACGTCTGTGCAATTTTCTGTATTTTCTTTTGTTTTGTCTTTTTCTTTCTTTTTCCGTTTCCTTTTTCCTGTTTGTTTGGGAGGGTGTTGGTTTATATATAGGGTTTATTCATTCAATTAGCGTGGAACAACTATAACATAAAGAACATGATCAGCGTAGTAACAACAACTTAGTAGCTGATACTGTGCTGAAGTACAACATCATACAACATTAACATTTACATCTATTTTGTTTTCTTTTTTATGTTTTCTTCTGCTTAGAATATTCTGAGAATGCTATGTCTTAAGTTTGAAGGAGAAACACAGATGGGAAAGGAACCCCGCTGAAGCGTGGACAAAAGGTCGTAGACTGCTACTGTCCCCTCACTGACCATCTTTATTCAGTTTCCAGGGATAGCTTAGTGGTCAGACTGTTCAGCTCGCGATCTGACGGCCCGGGGTCGAGCCCCTACTGAGACGCGAGACGCCAGTTTGGGGGAATATTTTTTTTTTATCCCTGGAGTCAACATCAGTACCAACTCCACTCCCCCGAAAAGTTCTTTGAGTGACAATATAAATCGATGTCCAGTACATCCCCCCCCCCACACACACCACTCACAGACACACACTGACACACACACAAAGACACACATACACACACCCACACACAAAGACACACACACACTACACACCAACTACACACCCACCCACCTACACAAATTACACACACTACACACACACACACACACACACACACACACACACACACACACACACACACACACACACACACACACAGAGTTCTTTCGTGTGCTTAATGAGACGTTTTTGTTTTTTTGTTTGGTTTTTGCTTTTCCTTTTTTGGTGTGAGTTTATGTATGTGTGTATGAGGGCAGGAGAAAAAAAAAGCTTGTATGTAGGCTTACTCTTTTACCCTCAATAAAAATCATTTTGACTTGGCTTGACTTTACTTAATTTGACACACACACCGCCACCACACCCACCAACCCACCCACCAACAACACCCTCCCGACCTACCTACAGCTACCATGAAGAAAGTGTCCAAATAGCTCTTACAAAGTACTGCAAGGCATGTAAACGATGAACACAAACGATTAAATGAATTGATACAAGAAATAACCAAGAAAGTTTCTGAGCGAAAATGAAAAGTGTCCGAAGTGTGACAATGCCACTGTGTCATCAGTATGTCAAGTACTTTGCAATTGTAAACTTCACCACAACCTTCCACACAGAAATAAACAGCGAAGTACTATCTCACACGTTGGCCCACGCGCGCCACACCCTCTACAAGTGCTATGAGTGTATGCACGTGACTTCTCTTGACCTCTTGGCGCTCTCAGAGTCTCTAGACATCTATTAGGTTGTGCATGTTTTGTGACAGGCGTTTTGCCTTGGGTGGGGATGCTTTTACTGTGTGTCACTGCAAAATTCTGAATCAGTTGTTTGTATTGCGTGTGTGCCGCTTTAGGCTTTCTCTTTATCTGTCTGTCTGTCTGTCTGTCCCTGTCTCTCTGCTTCCGCCTGTCTGTCTGTCTGTCTGTCTCAGAAAGTATGTTAATGTTTTACAAGATTCAGCGCTGTATGAATACCATACATCATCATCACATCATCATCATCATCATCATCATCATCATCATCAGTGTTATTGTTATTGTTGTTGCTGTTATTATTATTATTATTATTATTATTATTAGTTGTAGTAGTAGTTGTAGGAGTAGGTAGTAGTAGTAGTAGTTTTAGTAGTAGTTGTAGTAGTAGTAGTAGTAGTAGGTAGTAGTAGTAGTAGTAGTAGTAGTAGTAGTTGTTGTTGTAGTAGTAGTAGTAGTTGTCGTAGTAGAAGAAGTAGTAGTAGTAGTAGTAGTAGTAGTAGTAGTAGTAGTAGTAGTAGTTGTAGTAGTAGTAGTAGTGGTAGTGGTAGTAGTTGTAGTAGTGGTAGTGGTAGTAGTAGTAGTAGTAGTAGTAGTAGTAGTAGTAGTATCTGTCAGCCTCGGAAGCAAAGATTATCAATCAATCTTTCAATCAGTGGATCTGTGGTCTAGAGGTAACACACCTGCCTAGAAAGCGAAAAGTCCAGGTTTCAAGTGTGTGGTGGTTCGATCCCTGTTTGTGCCTGAAACTCTTCCCCAATCCGCTAGACCGTGAGTGGTGGTCTGGGTGCTAGTCTTTCGTATGAAACAATAAACCGAGGTTCTGTGTGCAATACTCATTTAGTGCACGTAAAAATCCCACGCAACAAAAGAGTTGTCCCTGGCAAAGGTCTATAGAAAAAAGCCACTCTGATAGGAAACCAAATACATATGCAGACTGGAAAAGAAAAAGAAAGAGGGTGGCGCTGCTGTTGTGGCGACGCGTTCTCCCGCGGGGAGAGCAGTCCAAATTTCACGCATATAAATCTGCTGCAACTTACAAGTGATATACAATACAATATACTTACAATACAATACAATACAATACAAATCAATACAATCTATCTTTTTCTGTCTGTGTAGAGCGTTAGGACATGCAGTTTTACGAGTTTGACAAAAGAAAACATGAAGATTTGAAGCAGTTAAGCGTATTCAAGGCCACGGTAATTGACTGATTCTGTTTCTCCCTTGTCTGTTGTGTCCTTAAGTGGCTACTGTCCTAAAGTGGACAAATTCAACGGAGATTATAGAACTTCTCCCATGAAGCGGAAACTCCCTACGGAGTGCTGCCTAGTGTACTTGGTAAGGGAGTGCTCTTTTTTACGTTCCCAATCTCCGCTGAGTTGTGAGTTATAATAATAATAATAATAATAATAATAATAATAATAATAATACATGGAATTTACATAGCGCTATATCTTGCAAACAAAAAACCCACCCCAAATCAAAGCGCTTTCATTCATCCTACTCATTCACATGCAGCCAGTTACAATTAATAGGTGTTTTTTTTTTACAAGTTCAAATGTATACACACACACTCGCACACACGCACGCACACACACGCACACACATAAAGGTTGAACACTCCGGCAGGGTGATGGGGTTTTGGCTGTTGAGAGCAGGGGGGAAAAATGGAAAGTTATATACTATCTTTTGATCGCTGTGATTTGGGGCTATGCTTTCGTCTGTGTTGATATAAAAATGAAGCGTTTAGCAATTGAAAAACATTTCAAGTTGCTGTTTCAGCCGGTTGGCGCAGTTGAGGGATTTATTTATTTATTTATTTATTTGTTTATTTCTTTCTTTATTCGTTTATTTATTCTTTTACTTCGAGAATAATGAACTAAGCACTCATGTGCTTTTTTTTTTTTTACATCCAATCCCTGTGTGTATGCGGTTTTATCAATTTTGTCATCCGTTCCCACCGGCACACAATGGCATCCAATCCCTGTGTGTATGCGGTTTTATCAATTTTGTCATCCGTTCCCACCGGCACACAATGGCCTGCTCTTCCGTAAAGCGTAAGGGGTTTTTAACATTTAGCGACAAGGAATCCATTTACCGACACCACACGCGTGTTTCTCTCTCCCCCCCCCCCCCCCCCCCCCCCCCCCCCCCCCCCCCCCTGTTCTTTGTTTACTGTTCCTTCCATTCTCCTCTCTCTGTTTCTTCCTCCCTCTATAAAAGCAACAAAAAAAAACCCAGCAGCAACAACAACAGCAGCAGCAGCAACAAAAACAACAACAGCAACAACATCACTTAATGAAGCTTCTCCCTAAACTCGTCCCAGTTGTCTTCCTTAATTTCATGTCTCGTCCTTCCTCTCTCGGTTAAAAAAAAGAAAGAAAAAGAGCATTGCTAATTCGCTTATCTCATTACCAACGAAAATACACACACACATACACACGCACACACACACACACGCACGCACACACGCACGCGTGCACACTCACACACACGCGCTCTGTATGTGTGCGTGCGTGTGTGTGTGTGTGGTGTGTGTGGTGTGATGTGTGTGTGTGTGTGTGTGTGTGTGGTGTGTGTATGTGAGTGTGTATGTGTGTGTGTGGTGTGTGTATGTGAGTGTGTGTGTGTATATGAGTGTGTGTGTATGTGCGTGCGTGTGTGTGTGTATGTGTGTGTTGTGTGTGTGTGTGTGTGTGTGTGTGTGTGTGTGTGTGTGTGTGTGTGTGTGTGTGTGTGTGTGTGTGTGTGTGCAAAAAGAACGCATTGTTGTTTAGTTTTTCTCATTAGCCTGGTAAATACAATCCAATCTGTCTGTCTGTCTGTCTGTCGGCCTATGGAATTAAATGTTTCGCCTTGCCTTGCCTTGCCCCCCCCCCCCCCCCTCCCCCATCTCCCTCTGGTACACTTATTTGTATAATGTACGTGTATTATGTACTCTTTCATTGTTATGATCAATCCTATTTTTCCTTGATGTTTGTTATGATCACATAGAATACCCACTGTCATATTCGCCCTTTCTCTATTACTTCATTCATTTTATATTCTTTGATGTCACTTAGTTACTTTCTTTCCGAGAGGGCTGGATGAGACACAAAAAAGCTAATGCGCGTGCATTTCATCATTAGTTTCTCTTGCTCAAAAAACAAAACAGACTATCTCTCACTCACTCTCTAATAACCCCCCCCTCTCTCTCTTGCTCGCTCGCTCTCACTCTCTGAATGTCTGTCTCTCTCTCTATATATATACACATATATAATTATATCTGTCTGTCTGCCTTTCTCCCTCTCCCTCTCCCTTCCTCTCTCTCTGGGATGAGACTATAAACCGAGACCCCGTGTGCGAACTTACGCAGAACATCTTGCGCACACGTTAAAACCGTTCCGCTTTTCGGAAGAGTAGGCCATTGTGCGCCGGTGGGAACGGATGACAAAATTTACAAAACTACATACACACGGGGACTGGATGAAAAAATGCACATGAATGCTTATTCCATTCTCTTCTTCTTCAGGTGTCCGGTCTGGTCCTGCAGACATCGACGATCATGGCTCTCCATTCTTCCCTGTTCTCGGTCCCTCTTAATGAGCTCATTGTTGGTGCCCTCTTTATTCGTTGCGAATTTGTTTAAGCTGTCTGTGAATTTTGTGCGTTGTCTTCCTCTGCTCTTGTTTCCACAGATTTTGCCACTCCATAACAGTTTCTCTAGTCCGTCAGCCCTGATTATATGGCCGAAAAATTTGATAAGTTTGCTATCAAAATTTGCATTCATTTCAATTTCCTTGCACTGCATATTGATCCATTCTTCCTTGGCTTCATAACACTTTTTCTTAACCAGTTTGTCGAGTTCTTTATACTTCTTTTCATCTACTTTTGCCTTTCTCCTGTTTTCCATTAGGTTTAAAATCTCAGAGCTCATCCACTTCTTATGTTCCTTTCTATTTATGACTGGTATATATTCTTTTGCTGCCTCGCTGATGCTATCTTTCATCATCTGCCATTTTTCCTCTGTAGTGGTGAGTTGATCTAGGCCATCGAATTTGTTTCCAACTTTGATCTTGTATTTTTCTTTGATTTCTTCGTCAGTTTGTAGCATGTTCATTTGGAGTTTTGGTGTTCTTTTTGCTTTTGACAACTTTTTCAATTTTAGTCGCATTGTCCCGATAACTGGGACATGATCACTTCCACAGTCTGCACCTGGCATGGACTTACAAGATGTTATAGAGTTATGGAAGCGTTCTTGAATCAGGATGTAATCTATTTGATTCCTGGTTCTGTCGCCAGGGCTTTTCCATGTCCAGCATCTTCTTGGATGGTTTTCAAACCATGTGTTCATGACAGCCAGCATTTGTTCCTTGCACCATTCCGTGAGCCGCTCTCCTCTTTCATTTCTCACTCCTATTCCAAATGGGCCAACTGTGGATTCATCTTTCCCTTTTCCTACTTTTGAATTGAGGTCACCCATTATTATTCTGATATCTTGAGATTTCAGTTGCTTCATTGCCTTTTCGATATTTTCATAAAACTCCTCAATTTCTGCGTCATCTTTATCAGCTGTTGGTGCATATACTTGTACTATTCCAATGTCGAAAGGTGTGCCCTTAAGTTTTACTATCAGGACTCTGTCATTTACAGTCCAGAAACCTTTGATGGTCTTTGAGGTTTCTTGATCTAGAATCATGCCAACTCCTTTCTGGTGTTGATCTCCTCCTGAGTAAAGAATGGTGTAGTTGTCGGATGTTATGCAGCCTGCTCCTTTCCATCTCACTTCTGAAAGTCCTAGTATATTGAGCTTCATTCTTTCCATTTCCTGTTTGAGATTTTCCAATTTTCCTTTTTGTAGCATAGTCCGTACGTTCCATGTACCCATTCGGAGAGGTTTTCTGATGCGGACAGTCGCTGGATGACGATCGAGGGTTACCTGTCGCACATAATCCACCCTACCGAGCGAGGAACTTCCAGATAAACTGGAAGCCCCCTTCACGCTGTTATCTGTATTCTGTTTCTTTCTGATTACCATGACATTCTTTGCAGAAGTATACCTATAGTAGGCTGCAATTACTTTCTATTATCCTCGAAATAAAAGGGACAAAAATCTCTCCCTCTCTTCCCCCCCCCTCTCTCTCCCCCCCCTTCTCTATACCCCTTCCTCTCCCCTGTCTCTCTCTACCCCTCCCCCTCTCTCTCTACCTCCTTTCCCCTCTCTCTCTGTCCTTCCCCCTTCCTTCCCTCTATTTACGCACGTCTTGAAAGCCCGTCTCCGCAGCCATTGCAGCATTTTTATGATGACAGTTAATCATCTGTCTTCGAACAAACACACCCTAACCACGAAGCCTGTGCCAAAACACGTTTCCCTCCTTACCCCCTCCCCTCCCCCCACCCCCCTACCCCGCCACCTCCCACCCCATGCATCCCACCACCACCACCACCCCTCTACACTCTCTCTCCTCCTCCCCCCTCCTTCCCCGTCATCCTTCACCTTGTTTGTGCTCCTCATCATCTGTTTCTTGATAAACAAACAAACAAACAAACAACACAAAGAGGTGGAGAACACTACGGATTGTGGGTGGTGGTGGTTGTGTGGTAGAGGTGGCGGTGATGGTGATGGTGGTGATATTTATTCTTTTATATCGAGGATAATGGAATAAGCACTCATGTGCTGTTTTTTTACACCAATCCCCTTGTGTATGCAGTTTTGTAAATTTTGTTATCTGGCACACAATTTATGGCCTACTCTTTCAAAAAGAGGAACGGGTTTTAACGTGTACGCAAGCTTATCTGCGTGCATTCGCACGCGGGACCTCGGTTTATTGTCTCATCCGAAGGACTTTTGGGGAGAGTGGAGTCTGCACTGATGTTAACTCCAGGGGAAAAATCCTCTTGAACGGGAATCGAACCCCAGGTCGTCAGATTGCGAGCGCAATGTTCTAACTACTATTAATATCACTTAGAGTGAACAGACGTTAAATTGAATTGAAGTTCTAACCACTAGGCTATCCCGCCCCCGTGATAGAGGCGGCGGTTGTGGTGGTGGTGGTGGTGGTAGTAGTGGTGGTTGTGGTAGTGGTTGGGGTGGGGGGGGGTGGCATGGGAAGGGGGGATAATAGGCTCGGAAGTAAAGAACTGTGTTTCTTTTAGCGGCTTGTAATTTACATCTTTGGCTGTTTTTGTTTTGTTTTGGTAAGAAAAACTGTTGTTGTTGTTGTTGCTGCTGCTAATGATGATGCCGTTTTTATGTTGTCGTGGAGAGGGTTCTTTTATATATATATTTCTCTTCACCTTTTATATTCGCTTCCTTCTTTATCTTCGTCTTCATCTTTCCCCTTCCCGTTCACCTAGTTCTGTTTCGTTGCTGTCTTTTATTCTTACTTTTTGTTGTTATTGCTGAGCTGTTCCCAGCTGAACAACCCGGGGATCATTGATCACTCCTGGGTAATCGTTGTGAGACCTTAAAAGCATACTGCATGAAGCGTTTGAGTGTAGAGCTGTTTAAGGTACCGTGGCATACAGGCAACAGTTCTCTAACATCGCGGGATTTTTTGTGTGCGTAAATGAAGAATAAGAGCCGTTACACTAGGAGCTTGGTATAGACGAAGACGATGTCAACATTCTAAAGAATAACAATAATATAATGAAAGCCACGGGCATGGAGCTTTACGTCAATGAGAGAGAACGGTTTGGCATGCGCCAGTCTAAACATAAAAGTGAAAACCAGAATTGAAAACGCCATCAGTGCTCCTGACTTCAGTGAAAAAACGCAAACTGAAGTGGTACGGGCACGTCACACGAACATCTGGACTGGCCAAGGCTGTCCTACAGGGAACAGCACAAGAAGGGAGACGAAGAGGCAGACAGAGAAAACGATGGGAAGACAACATCAGAGAATGGTCTGGCCTTGAGTGCAACGACTTGCTTCGGAAATCTGGAGTGGGGGAAGTTGGTGGCATAATCTTCAGATGTGCCCCAACGATCTACGTGATAAGTGAAAGCGAAGATGAAGTTTTTACATAAAAAAGTTCCACACAAACAGACCCCCTTTTTCATATTATGGCGTTATTTTTCTACGTATGCCCTGCATGCTACACGTATTCCTTATCTAAACATTGCATTATTTTCTTAAAAGCTTCAAGCTGACAGGCCTTGCAGACATGTATGTGCACGTTCTCACCCATGAATCTTTATAGACACTCAGATCAGCGCAGTAAGCTTTACGAAATATACCCGCTACCTCTCCGACACATAAGCCTGCCTGCGTACACAAACAAGCGCGCGCTCGTACAAGCATACGCGCGCGCACACAGACCTTAATATTAAACACAGACATACACAGAGAAGAAGAACAAAAATAGGTGGACTAAAAGTGCAGATAGGCGTACCAGTTTTTTTTTCTATCTCGCTCCTCAGCTAGAGCTCCGAGGTTCACCAATGGTGAGATTTCGCGTATGCGACCGTTTAGTCACCACTACGGTAGCTGCATTTCCACTTCAGGGAATACAAGTGTCGAAAATGATACCTTCTGCTCTTTCTTTTCGTTTCTTATCCCCCTTTTTGTTGTTGTTGTGTTAACGCTTTGTGATTAAGTTTAAGAAAACAGATTATCCCAATAGGTCAGGAAGGGGGGGGGGGGGGGGGGGGTGGAGGGGGGAGGGAAGAAGGGGAGGAGACTTTTTGACTTTTTCTTTCCCCTGAACTCTTTGAGGTGTCGTTGGGGCGCTGCATTCAATGTTCCAGGGAGTGTGTCGTGGGCAAGTTGAAGGTCGTGAAGGATATGGTGATATATGGCACTTTTAGAGCGCTGATTCTTATGAAGCAAACAAATCAAAGCGCTTGCATTCGCATTAATGTGGAGGTAGCCGCATTTCGACTTCGGAGATGCATGCTGGGTATGTTAGCGTTTCCCTAACCCACCGAACGCTGACACTGAATGACGGGATCTTTAACATGCATATATGATTTCTGAATGTGTATATACACGACGGTTATGAAGGCACTTGCGATTCCCGCACTTGCAGGTCTGCACTTAAAGTTGACCTGGAAGATCGGAAAAAAATCGCCACCCTTTATTCACCAGACACCGCCGAGATTCGAACCCACGACTTTATGGACCCGTGGGTTTGAAATCGAAAGGTCTTAACCACTCGGCTATAGCGCCTGTCGAAAATGTGCGTACAAAATAAAAAAACCCAATAAAATAACAAACTAAAAGATCGTCAAAACGCTCAAAACATGCTGGCTTTTCTTCAGCACTGTAAACATTGGAACACGTGTTATTAATAACGACGAGTGACGTAAACAAGCGCTTTCATTATGTCACGCAGAGAGGGAATGCAAGAGAAGAAGATTGATATTTTCATACTCAACGCACGCACAAAACTTGCGCAAACACAAACACACACGCGCGCACGCACGCGCGCACGCACGCGCACACACACACACACACATACACACACGCGAGTAGAAAGTTGACGCTCATGCAAAAGCAAAACATTGGTCTAAAATCTGAAAAAGAAAATATCCTTCCCTCCCAACTTAAACCTAACAAAAACAACAACAATAACAGCAGCAGTAGCATCAACAACAGGAACAACAGCAGCATTAGTAGTGGCGGTACAGTGGCAGCATCATTAACGATAACAATAACAACAACGTCAACAACAGCAACATCAACAACCTCCCCTCCCCTCACCAATGTTTAGCTTTTCAGCCATGATATGTTCTTAAAAAGTCAACACATTGTGCGCCGGTGGGAACAGATGACAGAATTTACAAAATCGCATACACACGGGAACTGGATGTAAAAAAGCACATAAGTGCTTATTCCATTATTCTCGATATAAAAGAATGAAATAAATAAAAAATAAATTTTTAAAAATCTTTTCCTTTACAGAGAAAAATCCTCTGAAGCTGCCTATGTGGCGAGAAACTTGAAAACAGTCTCACCAAGCGCACTTCTCATCCAATGTGTATTTACCGCTTCACATTCCATTTTCAGGAGTCAGACAGAGTGCATATTTATTCCTGGCGACTCCTAAAGTGTTAGAGCTGAGAAGCGCCCAATAACGGCAACGAGAAGCCACAGAGATCCTCGAAAAATCTGGAGGAAATAAAAAGATAACATACTGTGTACAGATTCTGCCCTTCATGGCTATGATAGTGATGACAAAATGATTGATCAGTCCATTTGTTGTTGTTGTTGGTCTGGAGTTCTTGGCAGTCACAACCTTGCCTACGAGTACTTTCGAATCAATAAGTAAAAGCAAAACGCCCACGAGCGTGGCGGAACTCCCTTTCTCATATGCAGGCACATATCCACGCGAGCACGAGTGTATGTACACAGGCGCGCACACACATGCCAGCACACACGTATGCATGCATGCGCACGTGCGCGTGCACGCGCGCGCGCACACACGTACACACACACATTCTCTCTCTTATTACACACACACATACACACACAAACTAAGTATTAACGACGATGATTATCACTCATATCACAACAATCACCCTACCCCCCCCCCCCGCCCCTAACCTCCCCCCCCCCTAACCCCCTCCGCTCTGAACAAAATATATCAAACTACAAACAAGTTCTCCACCACACACCTATTAAGGAGATAGACTATTATCAACAGAGAAAAGTAATCAACTTCCCATAAATCTAACCATTCTCCACCATGCTTTGCTTAGTCAAAGTTAGAACAGACAGAACATCCTCTTCTCCTGCAGATAATCAGAGAAATCCTTACTCGTACACAGTTTCTATCATCCCAGCAAGGGATGAAACTCGGTTGCAAGAGCTGATGACAACAGAGGAAGAAGAAGAAGAAGAAGAAGAAGAGAAAGTCATGGTTTATTTATCAGCGCGATCTCAATGCACTTTCGCAATTTGCAGAGCCAGGAGGAAACTCTACAGGCTGGATAAGCACACAACACACACACACACACACACACACACACACACACACACACACACACACACACACACACACACACACACACACGCACGCACACTGCACCACACACACACATACACACGCACACATACACACGCACACACACCACACACATACACCATAACACACACATAAACGCACACACACACATACAGACACACACACACACACACCACACACACACACACACACACACACCACACACACACACGCACGCACGCTGGCACACACACACACACACACACACACACACACACACACACACACACACACACACACACACACACACACACAAGCAGGTTTTCAAAAAAATAGATCCGCCATAGATAATTTGGTTAAACTATCAACACGAATAAAAATGCAGTTTGCAAGAAGAAAGAATGTTCTTGCAACATTTTTTGATATTAGAAAGGCATATGACCAAGTTTGGCATGCTAAGTTATTAGGTAAACTTAAGAAGGTGGTGTTTCTGGGCACTTGTATTTTTATATCAAAAGTTTTTTAAACAGACAGAAAAATTCAAGTAAAGTAACTAAATCATATTAAGTGTTAGATCGCTTCATATGGGACTACCCCAAGGTTCTGTGATAGCTCCTATCCTATTTAATATCCTGCTGCATGATCTCCCAATGAATTTATCAAAGGATATCATCTTAGTACAATATGCGGATGATATATGCATGTGGATGAACGTTACTATGAAACGTAATACACCAAAAAGAGCGTTAAATTACATAAAAAGGGTATATCAAAGCCAGCTTGATAACATCGACAAATATATGCTTGAAAATGGATTTACTTTGTCTACAGAAAAAACTCATGTTGTGCTTTTTAATAATGGCAGTAATCCGGAGGAGCTACCAAGATTTAAGATTGGGACTGAAATAATTGAATACAAAAATACAATAAAGTTCTTAGGTGTTATTCTAACTTCAAAGCTAACTTGGAATACACATATTGAGCACTTATTAACAAAGGCAAGAAAGTGCATAAACTTACTGAAGATAATTAGTAAACAGTTTTGGGGACAAGACATATTCAATCTAAAATGTTTAGCTACATCTCTTGTTCGTTCGAAATTATCATACGGACAAGAAATCTTTTTCAGCGCTCCAAAATCTTTACTTAAAAAGCTACAAAGTGTAGACTGCAAAGCTTACAGGCTTGCACTTGGAGTTCCGTATCATGCATCAGCTCTGGGAACGTACAATGAAGTTGGTACATTGCCTTTGGATGATTACCGTCAACTGGCATGTGCTAAATATGTTCTTAGAAACAGAACGACTGAAAATTTCATTTCTGAGGAAGTAGAAGTAAAATCCGAACTACAGTTTCCTAAAAGAGCAAAAGATATAACTTTCTTAATGCCCATTAACACATATGTGTCTGATCTAGTGGAAAATTCTAATGTCAATCAACACAGAATGGACAAACGAGAGGCAATATTACCTTGCCCATCGTGGGAGATGAACAGAGCACACTTCGACATAGAGGTAACTAATGTAAAAAAGAATGAGAATCTGAACATTATGGTTTCTGATGTTCGATCCCACATCCATCAAAAGTATTTTCATCATTTACAAATTTATACAGATGGATCACGTCTGGATAATCAAGAAACAGGTTCAGCTTTTGTTATACCATCTTTAAAAGTAGAAAAATCAGTCTATGTTGGTAAACATCATTCGATTTTTACGGCGGAATTAGTAGCAGTCTTAATGGCTCTAAATTATGTTCTTGATTTGCCATTGTGTATATTTCAAATCCTTATTTGTGTTGATTCTAAGTCGGTATTGTATGCTTTAAAATCCTTGTGGTACAAGACAACTTCAAACATTGCATTAGAGATTAATCATGTCATACACCTTTTAACCTTAAAAGGCACAAATGTCACTTTCTGTTGGGTGCCTTCACACAGTTTCCCAAAGTCCAACCCCTCGTCCACGTCGTGGGAAACGGAAACAGGTCAAGCTGGCTAACGGGGCTCTGGTGAAGCTGTGACTGGCCTAGCAAGCCGACAGTGGATTTATCAACTGCTAATAAAACTGAAAAGAGACACAACCGGATGGATACCAACGGAAAACGACCTCGCAATGGAAACGGACATCGAGATAGGAACAGTGACTACATTGGAACATGGAACATCTGCGGCCTAACAAACAAGGAACCAGAAATTGTGGAATTCATGACCAAAAGAAAGATCTCCATCATGGGCATTTCAGACACTAGGAAGAAAGGAGAAGGATCGAAAGAAATCCATTCAAACTTTGTTCTCATCTGGAGTGGAGTCAGGAAAGACCAGAGAGCAACGCATGGTGTGGGATTCATCCTACACCCAGACATAGCAAAGAATCTTATGAGTACAGAACACATAATATCAGAAAGACTGATTAAAATCGGTGTAAGAAAGTCCAACAAAATCATCCACTATATCCAAGCATATGCACCATGTAACGATTCGTACTCAGAAGAGGAGAAAGACTCATTCTATCAAGAGCTCTCCGACCTCATCAACAGCACCCCTGACAAAGAGGACCTGTATGTCATGGGTGATTTCAACGGCAGAGTTGGTGAGAGAAGAAACCCGTGGACAAAACATCTTGGACCCCACAGTGACCACAGAACACCTTGCAATTACAACGGGAACCACGTGCTGGAACTATGTGCAGAGCATGATCTGATCATCACCAACACCTTTTTCCAACACCGAGCCTCCCAAATTTACACCTGGTACAAATGGAACGATCTCAACATCTCGTCTCAAATCGACTTTATACTTGCAAGATCTAGAACACGTTACGCCATCAAAGACTCAAAAGCCATCCCCAATGCCAACCTTGACTCTGACCACAGGCCTGTCATTCTAGCCACCAGTACTCAGAAGAAGAAAATAACAACTGCTAGGAAGAACCAGCCTGAAAAAATCAACCTCCTCAAACTGGAAGAGAAAGAAGTGCAAGAACAGATTCACAGTGCTATTAAGGTGAAACTTGACTCCATTGATACAACACCTCTCAACATGGAGCAAGTCTGGGACACCTTCAAGCCAGCTCTCTTGAACACCTTAAGGGAAGTTTGCGGGACGAAGAAATGTGGAGGTAAAAACAGGAAAGCTACAGCTTGGTGGAACCAAGAGGTGAAGGAACCCATAAAAGAAAAAAAGCAGTTTTATAAAGTTTGGGCCAAACCAAGACAAAAGAGGACTCCCCAAGTAACGAATCGCAAGAAGATATAGTAACGTGTTGTGAAAGCCTCCAAGAAAAATCTTGGCGCTTATGGGAAAAGTTAAGTGAAAATTTTTAAGAACTCCCCCAAAAAGAATTTTTTTAAAAATTGAAGCGATGAGAGTAAAGATGAGCATTTTTAAACCCCAACAGTAGTGAATGATGCAAATGGGGGAGCAGCACAAAGAAAGGGGAAAATTTTGAAACGATGGGGAAAATTTTTTAAAGATCTTTTAAACCCCCCTGGAGTACAAGCTTCCAGCCCAATTCCACCACGCTTTTAAAAACCCTTAAGCCCCAAAACCTTGAAGCTAAACAAGAAAACAATTAAAACCCCCCCAAAAGGGGAAAGCGGCAGGTGATTACGGATAACAATTGAAAACCCTTGCTGGGAAAACGGAGTTAAGGGGGCTCCCTATCTTCCCAGAAAAAAGCAGGGAAGAGGGAAAGTCCAATGGACGGCAAAATGCAATAGTGGTGCCCAAATTTGGAAGAAGAAGGGCAGCAAGGGAAAGCACACCTACAAAAGCAATTCTAGCCATGTAGGAAAAAAAATGCAAAATTTTGGAACAGGCACAAAACCAAACAGAACCCACCCTCGAGCAATGCCCGTTTGCTTCGGGAAAGGGGAAGAGGGGGCAAGTGCCATTTTCGCACTCCGACAGCTGTGTGAAAAAGCCATCGAATACAACCAAGACCTGCATACAGTATTCGTTGACAAGAAAAAGCTTTCGACCGAGTCAACAGAGACAAGCTCTGGAAGATCCTGGAGCAGTACGACGTGAAGGGGCAGTTGCTTGATAACATCAGAGCAATCTATGCCAACAGTATGAGCGCAGTCCGAACAGCCAGTGGAACATCCAACTGGTTCCCGGTTACATCAGGGGTCAGGCAAGGCTGCGTACTCTCTCCCCTTCTCTTCGTGATCTACATGGACCAGATCACAAAGGAAGCCAACCCAGATCTTGAGGCCCTGAACGAACTATTATTTGCTGACGACCAGTCCCTGATGAATCAGAACAAAGCAGCTCTTCAAGATCACACAGACCAACTCAACACAAGCTGCGAGAGGTATGACATGAAGATCAGTATCACCAAAACAGAAGTTATGTCTGTCAGCAGAAACCAGGAAAGCTGGACATCAACATCAACGGCACCCAGCTGAAACAGACCAAAGAATTTAAATACCTTGGCAGCCTCTTCACTGAAGATGGAAAATTGGACAGAGAGATAGAAACAAGATGCCAGAAAGCGAACGCAGTCAGTTACCAACTCGCCCCCCTTCTAAAACTTTCCAGCATCCCAATGAGCACCAAGGCAAAACTCATCAACGCCATCTTCGTTCCAACACTCACATACCAGTGTCAGACATGGGCCCTAACAAAAGCCTTAGAGAGAAAATTGGTCACATGTGAAATGCGCTGCCTGAGAAAAGCTGTCAACAAGACCAGACGCGACAAGATCAAGAATGAGGTGATCAGAGACATGGTCGGACTAACACCAATTCTCCACCATATCGAACAACAAAGGATCAGGTGGTTTGGTCACCTCACTAGAATGCCGCCCAACCAACCAGCTCTACGGGCATACACCACCAAATTCAATGGCTGGAAAGCCAGAGGTAGACCAAGGAGACGATGGAGCGACTCCGTGGCTGACACCCTGCGAGCCCATGACCTGTCACTACATCAAGCCTCCCGGCTAGCTGCAGACAGACGTCTGTGTCTCCCCGCGACGCCGAAGGGCACCAGCGGAAGATGAAAGAAAGAAGAAGAAGAAGAAGAAGCCTTCACACAGTGGATTCTTTCCAAATGAGTGGGCTGATAGAGCTGCTAAAGAGGTGCAAAGCATGAACGGAAATCAGCAACATTGCACGTGCCTTTATCATTACAAGAGGGCTACCACTTATTAGAACAAACATCATGGAAAAAAGTCACAGAAACGTATCACCTAAAAGAGAGATTTCTAAACAGATCTGTCATCAAAACTGATAAAGCAAGAGTCGTGAGCCATTCTAAGGCTTGCTCAAATATCTCCACAGCACGAAGAGTGAATAGTTTGTTTTATAGAATAAAACTTAATGCATTTGTAACAAAATTCAGTAGACACAGTAAATGTCTGTGTGGTGAGAATATTTCTAATACTCATATAATATTTGAATGTAAGAATACAAAAGCTTTTTTACCCCAATTTTCTGAAAACTCCCTTAGAAGCATATTCAATAACTTGAATTTGGCATTTGATATTGCAAAAGGTCTCTGGCATAGTCCTAAAGGACATTTGTTATAGTTTCATTAACGTTAATCACTTTTTATGTTTTTGTTTTTGTTTTTATTTTATTTTTTATTGTATCTTTTGCTTTGTGCGGTTTCTTTTCATGATTAGACTACTTTCCCCCCCCTCGCTTTTTTCAGTAGGGCCTCCACCACCACCTCAATACTCATACACCCCTTGTATATATGTGGGTTTTTTTGTCTCGTCTAATATCACTGAGAGTGAACAGACGTAAAATCGACGACGACGACGACGACGACAACGACAACAACAACAACAACAACAACAACAACAACAACAACACACCACACACACACAACACACCACCACACACACACACAACACACACACAACACACACACACCACACACACACACACACACACACCACACCCAGGGGGGACGGGATAGCTAGTGGTTAGAACATTGCGCTCGCAATCATACCGGCATTCCCTTCAAATTCCCCTATTAACTTAATTGCAGACCCCACTTCCCCAAAATCCTCGGATGAAGACCAAAACCAAGCCCCAGGCGAATCACCCAAACATCTTACGCACACGATTAAAATCCTTCCTTTTTAAATAGGGCCATTTTCCATGGAACAGATGCCAAATTTACAAAACCGCAACCACCACAGGGAGGAGAAGAGCACATAACCCAAACCCCAAAAAAATAAAAAAAAACAAAAACCAACACACACCACACCACAACAACACCACCACACAAACAATAACACACCAAACAACAAAAAAACCCCCAAAAAAAAAAAAAAAAAAAAAAACCCCCCCCCAAAAAAAAAAAAAACCCCCAAAAAAAAACCCCCCCAAAAAAAACCCCCCCAAAAAACCCCCCAAAAAACCCCAACCCACCCCAAACAAAACAAACCAAACCCCCCCAACAACCAAAAAAACAAAACAAAAACCCCCAAACCCCCCCCCAAAAAAACCAAAACAAAAACCCAACCCCCCTTAAAAACCCCAAAACCAAAAAAACCCAAAAAAAATAAAAAAAAAAAAAAAAAAAAAAAAAATTTTTTTTTTTTCCCCCCCCCCCCCCGGGGGGGAAAAAAAAAAACCCCCCCCGGGGGAAAAAAAAAAAAAAAAAAAAAAAAAAAAAAAAAAAAAATTTTTTTAAAAAAAAAGGGGGGGGGGTTTTTTTTTTGGGAAAAATTTTGGGGGGGCCCGGGGGGTTTTTTAAGGGTTTTTTTTTGGGTTTAAAACCCCCCCCCCCCCAAAATTTTGGGGAGACTAAAAAACCAAAGGGCCCCGGGTGCGAATGCACGCAGAACATCTTAAAGGGACACGTTAAAACCTGTTCGCTTTTTTTAAAATTAAAGGGCCCTTGTGTGCCGTGGGGAAAAGATGCCAAAAATTTACAAAACCGCCTCAAAAAGGGGGCTGGATTAAAAAAGCACATAAGTGCTTATTTCCTTTTCCTCGATATAAAAAAAAAAAAAAAATATAAAATAAAAAAAAAAAAAATAAAACCCCCACACACCACACACCCCACACACCCCCACACCACCACACACCCCACCCACACACACAACAGGTTTGGGAAAAAAAATAGCCCCTTTTTTCACGATGCAAACTGACAAAAAAGGGCCGGGGAAATGCCATTGCCCCCTTTTCTAAGATGAAAGGAACACAGAAAAAAACCCGGGGCATGCCCTCCAAGTGGTGCTTTTAGTTAATCTAACTTTTTTATGTCAACACCTTTTTTAAGCGCGCTGGCCCAAATCTATGGAAAAATGATGGTTTTCAAAGGGTGTTTCTTTGGCCAAAAACAAAAGAAAAAAGGGGAACGAAAAAAAAAACCCCAAAAAAACCAAAACAAAAAAAAACCCAAAAAAATTAAAAATGTTGACGAAATTAAACCCCGCATGGACTCGCTTTCTTACAAATTTTTTTTCCCCAAATTGTATGAATGGTAAAAAATCTATGTTTAAATTTTTTGTGTATATTTTTTTCTTTTGTTGGGAAAGCTCCCCGACAGAACTACTTGGGCCCGTCATATAAGGGAAAAAAGCGTTGTAAAGCGCTGGGCCTTTTTTGCGCCCGACAAATCAGGCCCAGCGCATCCAAATTCGGCCCGGGGAGAGGGAATTTTTAAAATTCTTAAATATTTTTTGGGGAAAAAAAAGGGAGGGAGTGCATTTTAAAAAAAGGCAAAAATAAAAAAGAAGGGAATTTTAAAGGAAGAAAAAGGAACAAGGCAGAAACCCAAAAAGCGAAATTTCCCAAACCCCGAAATTTCCCGGTGCTTAAAAGGAGCGCAACCATTTTAGCTAATTTGACAGACAACAAATAGTTGAAGTTGAAAGGGTTTTTAAAGAAAAGTTATGCTCGCAACTGTGCACAAAACATTTAGTTAACACAGTGTTAGATTGTCAAAGAAGCAGAGGTAAACCGATACAGGCCTTTCGGATCCTTTGCTCCCATTCAAGGAAAGCATGGACAGAGAGCGTAAATAAGCGATTTTGAAAAGTAGAGGGGGAATAACACGACTATCGCCGCCCCGGGGCTCTGGTCTAACCATCGCCGTGATAGCTAGCATGGTTTGGTTCTTGTGCTGAAAGTATCAGCACAGATCTTTATGCTGATGGAATACTGCCAGCCTGCGGGTTTCACGGTCGGAGCTTGTGCCTGTAATACCTACCCCTCAGTGTGTGAGGTACACGTGGGCTCACTGTGTTGTCTGGGTGTACGTCTTACAAAAGTCTATGTTATTGTCGACATGTCTTATCTTCTACATGGTGTTCTGAAAGCTGTTTGATGTTTTCTTTCCTGATCTCGTTTCTGTTATTGTGCCCTTATCCTTATCTCGTTTCTATTATTTTTTTGGTTGCAGAAAGCTTGTGTTTCAATGCGTCTTTGAGTCGTTTTTTTTATTGTGACGTTTCTTTGGGTTACGTCTACTTTTGTATGCATTCGTTGGGGGGGGGGGGGGGGGGGGGGGGGGGGGACAGGGAAAGGAGAGAGAGAGAGAGAGAGCGCGAGAAAGAGAGAGCACTGCGATATTAGTCCAGAAAACAGCCCTACAGCAAGTTTCTTTCATCGTCTACCAATCATTATGTCTCCTCAACTTCCCCCTCTCAACCCTCACCAGCGATACCAAAACCTAACCAGTTATACAATCAATCAGTTAATCAGTCTGCTGACCAAGGTAGACACCCGGGAGACACGAGGGATGTGTTGAACGCCAGTTTTCTCCAGGCTGGTCTGTCTGTCGTCAGCCTTTAGCAGCAGCAACAGTGTCATATCAAGGCCGGTCCAGTCTTTGATGTTCTGCATCATCCAGTTCTTCATCTGTCTGCCCCTGTGTCAATACCTCCCTCCAGTGTCCCATGCAGGACAGAAAGTCTTGGCAAGAGAGTTGTGACGGGTGACGTGACCAAACCACGCCAGCTTCCTCCTCTTGACAACAACAGCCAGGATGGATTCCTATGGTCCAGCTTCCATGGTCACCTCACGCCGCACTGACTTCTTGGTTCTATAATCTCCTCAGGAAATGTGTGAAAACCTTCTGAATTATTTCATTTAAAGGCTTGAAATTTCTTTTTCCCAGTTCTGTAGTCAAAGTTGGGATTTCAAAACCATGCAGCAGTATGAAACTAGCGAGTGCTTTTTATCAACTTCTGTTTCGTCGGGAAGTTGATCTCCTTACTTTTCCCAATCCTGGCTCAGTGGCCGAGGTTGCAAGGGCTAGGCTGATGTTATACTGCAGCTGAAGAGCGGCCATTTTTGGTCAGTATGGAGCCAAGATATTTGATGGAGTCTACTTCTTCAAGTTGTTGGCCATCCATGACGATGGTAACTGTAACGTCACTGGTGCTGTTTACCATGACCTTGCTCTTCTCTGCTCTGATCTCCATACTATAAGCGCTTGCTCTCTTTAGCTTGCTTGTAAGTCTTTGGAATTCGTTGTTACTGCCTCCTAGATCAATGTCATCAACAAACCACAGAATGCAAATGGATCTACTACCAAGAGATACATAAGTGGAAGAAAAATACAAGGGAAAAAAGCGAAGGGAGGGTGAGGGGGGATATTTCACAGGTCAGAATTAGTATCAAAGCTAGTTTCTCACAGGTGTGAAAGCTCTCTATGGCAGACTGAAGGCAGCACCGCCAACAGACCTGAACATTGCGCTCAACCAGAACACACACCGAGGTGAACTTCCCAAATAGAAGGAACGACAGACGGACGCTATAGCCGAGTGGTTAAGACTGTGGGTCCGTTCTACCATGGGTCCATGAAGTCGTGGGTTTGAATTCGGCGGCGTCTGGTAAATTAAGGGTGTGGATTTTTACCATCTTCCAGAACTGTTGTCTTTTAGGCCTTTCTGGAAACAAAGGCTGGAGAATGGATCAATACTGTAGAAAAACAGACAAGAAGGAGGCGACAGGAAGAAAAGGAATAAAGCAGGAACAAAGAGAGGATTAGAGAAGAGGGAATTCCTAGCACTGTTTTTCCAGAAGGTGGGGATGCTCTCTAGACTGATAGGACCCCAGCATCCTAACGGGGGAATGTTGAACTATCCTGTCCACATTGAGAAGGGAGTTATGGTTTTTGGGGAGAGAGAGAGAGAGAGAGAGAGAGAGAGAGAGAGAGAGAGAGAGAGAGAGAGAGAGAGAGAGAGAGAGAGAGAGAGAGAGGAGAGAGAGAGGCGAGCGAGAGAACTCTGAAATGTGAAATGTTTCAATTGCACATCGGCCTCGGGCTACAATACAATGCAAAGATTTGGAAAAGCATCACAATATAACGTAATACGTAAAATACAGCGAGAGAGAGAGAGAGAGAGAGAGAGAGAGAGAGAGAGAGAGAGAGAGAGAGAGAGGCAGGCAGTTAGATAGACAAACCGACAGACTGTCAGAGATACGGAGACAGAGAGGCAGAGAGAGAGAGAGAGACAGAGATAGAGAGAGAGAGAGACAGACAGACACAGACAAAGACACACACAGAGAATTCGAAAAGCGTTAATGCGGCAGGATTTAAGCCTTTTCACATGGGGACAGTGGGTCAGGGGACAAAACAAACAACCCAGAAACACTTCATACACACTGCACCGCAAAATGTCAACCTGGCGTGGCTACCACTTCAGGGAATGAATGCACTGTATCATGGAGTATAATCACATCAGTGGAGGGTGAGATAAACTGGTGGTTAAAGCGCTGAGCTTGTGAGCTTGTGCCTTCAAGGACCCGGGTTCGAGCCACCACTGAGGCACCTGCTCGACAGGATATTTCCCCGTACCGACTCCATTCCCACAAAAGTCCTGTGGGTGAGACTATAAACCGAGTTCCTGTGTGCAAAACGCACGTAGAGCATCTTGCGAATATGTTAAAACCCGTTCCATCTTACGGAAGAGTAGGCCATTATGTGCCGGTAGATGGCAGATTTTTATAAAAAATCATGCACATTGGTGTTGTGTTTAGATATTTATCATCCCCGAAGTTGGAATGCAACTACCTTCATGGTAGGCAAAACGGTTACGTAGGCAAAATCTTACCGCTGGGAAACCTTGGAGCTCTAGCTGGGGGACGAAAAAACAAATCATCGGTGAATTACTTTAGCGAATCGAACAAGTCAGTGGTTAAAGTATGTGCAGTCAGGAAACATCCCTATCAAGATCTCTATCCTTTACAGTTTCACTTCTTGCTGAAACGTCTTTGAAAAAGTTAACTTCCTGAGAGAATCAGGTTTTTTCCCCGTCTGCCATGAGTGAGAGTGTTACAGTTGGTAACTAAGAACAAAACTTTTGATCTCATCTTATGTGTGGTTGATGTGGTTTTTCCCACAACGCGGAGCCCGTCCTGGGTTGACCCTTATGGTTGGCCAGGGCGTTGCTACAAGGAGTGACAACAGAGTTGATGTTGTACCCTGTTTTAATCTGTACATAGCTGCACAGTTTTAATCTGAGATTTAAAAGTTGTCGAGGTGACAGCCCTGATATGGCCTCTGTGGTCAGCGGGGCTATAAACAACAGGGTTGGGTTGGACAGGATGGGATAGTGGCAGAGATTGTTCATTTCCTTGCAGAAGTTTTCCTCCATACTCTGTAGTAACATGTCACTTTGTTGTCGTTCCTCGGCTACATCTCCCGAGGTTCACCAATGGTGAGGTTTTGTGTACGCGACCGTTTTTACCCACCAGGAAGGTAGCAGCATTCCAGCTTCCCAAGAAGCGTGTTACTTTAAAGTAACCTTGGATTCTTGACTGTCTACCGCACTGTCACTGTCAACACACTCTGGAACAGTCAAGTCCATTTCCCCCTCGTTGCTCACACTGTCAAAACCACATAGAACCACGATCACCATTTTCTTCATAACACGGTGCATCCCCTGTTACTGTCTGAAGGTCTGTTTGACTACACCGTCACCGATCCCTCAGATTCCGAATCCTTTGGGGCGCCTTCGTAGCTTTGTCAACCACCTTTCTCCAGTCCCTGCGTCTCTCAGCCGCCCTCAGGGTGTCTCTCAGCTCCATGTCTGTCCACTCTCGAATGTTGTCCCCCCATCTCTTCCTTTGTCTGCCTCTTCTTCTTCCTTCAATCCTTGTAGGATTGTTTTAGCAAGACCAGAGGAGCGTGTGACAGGACCAAACCACTTCAGTTTTCGCTGTCTGACTAACTGCCAAGTAAAGACACTATCCCGGTACACGTGCTTCTGTAACCCAGTGGTGGGTAACACAGAAAGAA
Organism: Rapana venosa; assembly: GCA_028751875.1. Classification (NCBI taxonomy): domain Eukaryota; kingdom Metazoa; phylum Mollusca; class Gastropoda; order Neogastropoda; family Muricidae; genus Rapana; species Rapana venosa. The sequence goes on from CM054141.1 coordinate 3,925,048, forward strand.
GGGTTAGTAGTTGGTTGGTTACCCTATAGCGGGTTACCTGTAGGGAAAAGGGTATATACTGTGCTCTTTTCAACGGGATATTGGTCACTTGAAGACACTGACAAGAGGGGTAAAGGAAAACTGCCAGCAGTAACAGACGTTCCTGGCGTCCTCTTGTGGCTCCGAAACACAACGAAAACTGGGTGTGGGGTTGATAAAGAAAAAAAGAATCCTGAAGGGGACTGGACATTTGCCGTTGTCTCTGCCTTTGTGTCTTCGTTTTAACTTCTATCCACTAAAAAGTGATTTAGACTGAACCCTGTTTCTGGCCGAATCTAATGCAATCCTGTTGTTTATAGCCCCTCCAGACCACAGAGGCCATAATTATTAGGGCTTTCACCTCGTCAAATTTTAAATCTTAGATTAAAACTGTGCAGCTATATACAGATTAAAACAGGGTATAAAACCAACTCTACTGTCGTTCCTTTCCGTTTTGGTCATCTCAGCGAGGTGTGCCTCTACCTCCTCAGTCTCTTCATAGCTATGCTAAGGGAGAAGGAGGGGGTACATCTAAATGCTACACAGCTGTCTTCGGTAAACAGTATTGTCCTGTAGCACAGCATTGAGCATATATCCCAAAATGGTTGGTAGTTGTTTTTTTAATCGGCATGCTGAGTACTTCTACTCTCCAAAAAGAAAAAGAACCCTGTAATCTTGTTCACTGCGTGTGAGATGACTGCCGAGCAAGGGAAGCTACTCAGACAAAGAGAGAGAGAGAGAGAGAGAGAGAGAGAGAGAGAGAGAGAGTGACAGACAGACAGACAGACAGGCAAAGACAGACAGACAGACAGGCAAAGACAGACAGATAGAAAAAGACATACAAAGAGAAACAGAGAACTCGAACTGGAATATTTTAATGAGGGTAAATGGATAAACCATAAGCGATGAAACAAACACAAGTAAATCAATAAAGTGATAAACACGTTAATGTGGGATACATTGAACTGAATCATTTAAATAGCCATTCAAATATTGGTAAATCTAGAGACCAATGAAATACCACAAAAATAAACAAAGCAAATGAATAAACAAGACCAAGTAAACGCTAAAAACACTCCTCCCTAGCACCCCCTCCCCCTAAACAAAAATAAAGGCAAAATAACACACACACACACACACACACACACACACACACACACACACACACACACACACACGTGCGCGCTCGCACACACACAAACACGTACACGCACTCGCTCGCGCGCTCTCTCTCACACACACACATGCCCACGCCCTCATACACACATACACACAAACAGGCATACAAACATACACACACACACGCACGCACGCATTCATGCACACACACATGCACATAGCCATCCTGGATACATATACGCATACACACATGTACGTTTCTCCACATAGAATAAGATAATGTCATCATCATCATCAAAATAGTACATCTGCACCGGCAAAACTAAGCAATGAATATTATTTGCTGCACGAAGAAAGCAAGCCACAGAGCATCAAGAACCCCCCCCCCCCCCCCCCCCCCCCCCCCCCCAACCAAACAACACCAGACTGACCTCAAATCAGCCAATTCAACGATAAAATACTTAGAACCGCTTTCTTACTTCGCTCGTCTCCGCATGTTTGCATAATTATACGCTATCGCCAATACTCATTGACACACGTACTCTCATGTATTCACGCGTGCACACACCTGAGAGATACAGACAGACAGGCAGAGACAGACAGGAAGAGACAGACAGACAGACAGACAGTGAGAGAGCACCGGAGCAAGCAAACATGCTATTACCCGAATTCCCCCCCCCCCCTTCCCCCTCCCGCTCCCCCCCCCCCCTCCCTCCGTCTCCTCGTGAGGAACTGCACAGAGGGAGAATCAAATGACGTACGACGTACATACACGCTCTGCTGTACGGCAGACCAGCTGTAGAGGGACAACGCCGCACTCCCATACAGACTCCACCATGCAGTCGTCTCATGCATGACATGCAGTACGCTTAATTATATACAGCAAAACAAAACAACTTGAAAGAAAATAAGGAACATTGGGGAAAAAAGCAAGCAACCAACCAACTAACAACACATAACTACGTATGCGTACACGCGTGAGAAATTGTAACCCCTTGTACACACTGTGCTGTGCGCGCGTGGAAACCAGACAGACACAGTCACACACACATAGGCGCGAACGCACAGAAAGACACAGACAGACACATACACACACGCACGCGCTCGCGCACACACACACACACACACACGCGTGCGCGCACGTGCGCGCACACGTACACAGACACAGACACACACTGTTTCCACTTGTCTGTTGTTTGTTTGGGTTTTCTTGTTCTCAAGGACAAAGAGTAAGCTTTCCTTCGCACACATAGCCTACATACACAGCGTAATCATGCAAGCACGTGCGTAAAATAAGTAAGGCACACCAAGGTACAAGCACGCATCTCCTTCAACTCTGTGGGTGACAGACTTTTCAGATGGTTCAGGTTGGCCTAGTGGTTAGAGCATTGCGTTCACGATTTGACGGCCTAGGATCGAGCCCGGGTTCGAGTCACCACTGAGACACCCATTCAAGATCTTTCCCCTGGAGTTAACATAATAATAATAATAATGTATGGAATTTATATATAGCGCTTAATCTTGCAAACATCACTACTGACTCCACTCCCGTGAAAGTCCTTCAGATGAGACTATAAACCAAAGCCCCGTGTGCGCACGCGCCCGCAGAACATCTTGCGCACACGTTAAAACCTGTTTTTTATTTGGGAAGAGTAGGCCATTCGTGACGATAAGTATATATATAAATATATATATATATATATATATATATATATATATATATATATATATATATATATTATATATATATATATATATATATTAAAATGGCAATAAATGGCAATAAAAACAACTGTGTTCAGCTTCATTTCTCCTTTTCTTTATGTCAGCAAATTTTTGCTTCCATCTGAAGCTTCCTCAGACTGAATGTATACACACACACACACACACACACACACACACACACACACACACACACAGATATATATATATATGTGTGTGTGTGCGTGTGTGTGGGTATGGGTATATGTATATGTACGTGTATATATATATATATGATTTTGTTCACAGGTCGTGGGGTCTGTCATTGCTTCTTGGCAATTGTTGGTTTGGGGGTGGGGGGGGGGGGGGAATGGGGGGGGGGGGATGGTGGAGAGGGGGGAGGGAAGAAATATCCAGGGAAACCATGACAAGATCTCAGAAGTTGGCTTGTTTCACGTGTGGGGGTAGGTGATGATTTTGAACAAGTACTCAGTAATCTACTAGTTCAAAAGATGGCTTTATCATTATGTTATCCATTCAGCCTGAAGAAGCTTCGGATGGAAGCAAAACTTTGCTGACAGAAATACAAGGAGAAATGAAGCTGAACACAGTTGTGTTTTTATTGCTATCTTGCCTCATCTGTGTGCTTGAAGGGAGTGGTGCCCAGCAGAATTGTGTTTTTTTTTATCAAGACAATTATATATATATAATCTATGTGTGTGTGTGTAGACATCATTCCCGAAGTCGGATGGTGGCTAACTAATGGTGGACTAAAACAATCGTATACGCAAAAATGTCACTATTGGTGAACCTTGGAGCTCTAGCCGAGGAACGAAAACAAAAAGATGATTCATTCTTCAGCTTCATACTTGTTCTACAGTAAGTATTGTCTTCCTGTGTTTACCATCCTTGGCATGTACTGCTCATTCAGTGTCAATTTCAGTCCCACAGTGATTCCCAGGTGGGACGGGTGAGTCAGAGTGCACATTCTGGGTGACCCCCAGAGTGTTAAGCTGGGGAACGCACAACAACCACCATGTAAACCAAGAAGATAGGCTATATAGGCCACGCAACTTCTTTCATCATGTTTCTGGTATACAGAGCTTTCCTGTAGTCATCTGGTGTTCATTGTGCTTTGATTCTGTATGGGTGAGACCTCTTTATTCTTGGAGGCAATGAACCAGAGAGAATGGTACATACCACTGTCAGCGTGATGACTATTACACATGGTGCGGAAAACATCATTTGCAGAAATTAATGACTTTCTCACGTGGGGTTTTGTTTTTACACTAATAAACACAAAAAGCATATTATACCCATTCTTCGTCATCGCCGAACGCTCAGATAGCACCTATTATTGTCTGTCATATGAGCAAAAATGTGTTAAGCTGCTGTTAAGCACCTGACAAGTCAGGCCCAGCGTATCCAACTTCGGCCTGGGAGAGAATCGTTATCTTTTAAGTCTGTGTGGGGAAAAGAGCAAGAGTATGGACCAAGAAGGCAGAAAATAGACAAGAAGGAAGGAACAGAAATAAAAAGAGCAAGGAAAAAAAGAGAGGGATAGAAAAGATGGAAATCCTAGCACAGAATTTCCAGAAGGTGGGGATGCTGTTTATATTGACAGGATCCCGGCATGCTCACAGGGGAACTATTAGAGTATCAGCATGATTTTTCGGGCTGATGGAATAGGGCCAGCGTGTTGGTTTCACGCAGTATGTGCCTGCAATACCGCTCAGTATGCGTGGTGTATGGGGATCGCTTAATGTTATCTGCTTGTACATCTTGCCAAGGTGTAGATTATTGTCGACAATTGTCTCGTCAGGGATTCTTTTACAAGTTGTTCTGACAACTGTTTGATGTTTCCTTTTTTTTATTTATAACTTTCGGTTTTCTTTCAAGTGTAGTCTTCAGCGTTGTTGCGCTATGATGCACAGGTAGTTGAGTCACTTGTTTCTTTTTTCGTTTCATTCTTAAGGTAATGTCTGTTTTGGTATGCAACCCTTGGGGAAGTGATGAGAGGGGGAGAGAGAGAGAGAGAGAGAGAGAGAGAGAGAGAGAGACAGACAGACAGACGACAGACAGACAGACAGACAGAGAGTACTGGCCCACAAAAACAGCCATACAGCAAAGAATTATGGTTTTTTGTCTACCAAACATTATACCCCTTCCAAAGAAAAACTCCGCCTCCCCAACACCTCGAAATAACGCCCAAACAAAAAGCCCACCCCAAAACCTCCCCTCAAACTACCCCCCCAAAAACCCAACCTCACCAACAATAACAAAACATAGCCAGCTAAGCAATCCATTATGTATTATAATAAAGCGAGGCAGGTAAGGGATGGGGGGAATAGTTCAGGGATCAAACGTACCTGGACCAGCTAGTCACAGGTGTGGACCCTTTCCATGGCCCGCTCTGAAGTCACCAACAGACCTGAACATTGTGCTCAGCCGGAACAAACACCCCGGGCTCACTTCCCCAAGTACATAATGAGAAAAGCCATCGCCACAAACAGCCAGAAAAACACTGAACAGGCAATGAAGGTAGCGGGGTGGGAAATCTCTAGGAGGTGGAGAGTGTCCTTGCCCCTTCCTCAAAGCTGTAACGTCTAAAGCCTCTTAGCAGCAGACCTACAAGTCTATTTATTTATTTTTATTTTATTTATTTATTTATTCTTTTATATCGAGGATAATGGAATAAGCACTCATGTGCTTTTTTTGCATCCAGTCCCCGTGTGTATGCGGTTTTGTAAATTTTGTCATCTCTGTTTCCACCGGCACACAATGGCCTACTCTTCCGAAAAGCGGAACAGGGTTTAACGTGTGCGCAAGATGTTCTGCATGCGTTCGAACACGGGGGCTCGGTTTATAGTCTCATCCGAAGTCTAACATATAAAAGCACTGATGTGGCCTCTGTGGTCGGCAGGGCTGTAAACAACAGGGTTGGACTGGGTTAGAATAATGAAGAACAGAACCTAATAGATCGCAGAAGAAGCTGACAAACTGCGAAACAGAATTATCCAGCCAAGCAGATGATGGCGATTGTATTTAGTGTTTTTTTGGTAGCTAAATGAAATAAAAATACCGTCATTCGACGAAATTTACAAACAAAACATAGCTTTCTTTTTAATTAATGAAGAAATAGTGGTGGAGGAAAGTGTTTTTCGATTTAATAAATCGTTGAAAAATCAGACGCTTTTTCAGTTATTAAATCTTTGATACATCATTTTTAAGATGTGGAGAAGTTGTAGCTGGTTTTCTGCACTTGTATTCCTCCACTACTGTTTCCTGAGCAAACAAAATATGGAAAGGAGATTTTCTCTCTTTCATAGCAGACATTCATATCTTAACTTTATGCAGAACTAAAGCTGTAATGTTTGTAGAAATTGGTTCGTTTTGTGTAGTATGTACAAAAAGTACAGATGTACAATCTATCACTGAATATGCTATATTACAAAGAACTCCACAATATCTGAAACGGGACGTTGGGTTCTTTGAAAGAGTGAAAACGCAGTTAAACTCGAAAACAAATAAACAGTAAACAGCAAAACACACATACACACGCACGTACGCACACACGCAAGCACGCATGGACACACCCACACAGAGTTGACACCCAACCCCAAACAACAAAACACAAATCACACATACCATCTTTCTCAACCGAACCCAGCAGAGCAAAAGCCTTTCAGAAAAACATCATAACTGTATCTTCTGTTAGCGACTTCCTTCATAGACACACTTCAAGACGCGTGCCTCTGCTTTGCTTTAACCCGCCTTCAATGACTTGTTGTTGCTGTTGTTGTTTTATGTGTACCCTTAACACATCTGGACTGGCCAAGACTGTGCTACAGGGAACAGTACAAGGAAGGGAGATGGAGAGGCAGACGGAAAACGATGGGAAGACAAGTGGACTGGCCTTGAGTGGTACCAATTACTACAGAAAGCAGAGGACCGCGAGGAGTGGAGGAATCTGGCTGCAAAATCTTCAGTGATGCCCCAACGGTCTACGGGACTACGGGATAGGTAAAGGCAAAGGAACACATCTGGACTGGCCAAGACTGTCCTACAAGGAACAGTATAAAGAAGGGCGATGAAGAGGTAGACAAAAAACGATGGGAAGACAAGTGTGCTGGCCCTGAGTGGAACGACTTGCTACGGAAATCTAAAAGCAAAACAAAACAAAAATAGCCGCGCGGAGTGGAGGAAGCTGGCTGCAAAAGAGACAGACAGGAAAAAACCAACAACGATGGGAAGACAAGTGGACTGGCCCTGAGTAGAACGACTTGCAACGGAAAGCTGAAAACCGCGAGGATGGAGGAAGCTGGTTGCAAAATCTTCAGTGGTGCCACAACAGTCTACTTGACTACGGGATAGGTAAAGGTGAGAGGAGGTGTTTCCCTGTGTGGTAAAAGGCACTGTCCTAATGGATGGTTCCTCTGACAGACAGACAGACAGACATTCAGCCAGAGCTGACATGACATGATAGATGCGATGTCGAACAGTCAGTGCCGGAAATGACAGTTGACCCTAATGTGATTGTCCTTGCTGCTGGTATTTTAAACTGTGTCCCACACGCAATGACGAAGGGTTGTGCGAGAGAGAGAGAGAGAGAGAGAGAGAGAGAGAGAGAGAGAGAGAGAGAGAGAGAGAGAGAGATGTGTGTGTGTGAGAGAGAGAGAGAGAGTGTGTGTGTGTGTGTGTGTGTGCGCGCGCATGCATGCGTGCGTGCATGTGTGTGCGCGCGGCATGCGTGCGTCATGTGTGTGTGTGCGCGTGCGTGTGTGGCGTGTGTGTGCATGTGTGTGGGTGTGTATGTCTGTGTCTGCGTGCGCGTGCAAGGGTGTTTATGTATGTGTTTATGTACATGTGTGCACGCACTTGCATGCACGCACATACAACCCAAAGTAGGCGTGCAAGCATATTGGCATGCTAGTCTGATTCTAGTTGATTCCTTTTCCCATCTCTTTTGAATACAGTTGCTGTGTTGACAAGTATTTGCAAACATTTCGTTTCACTCTGTCAGTTGGCTATTATCAAATACATATTATAATTGTTGTTATCTTCTCCATCTTCTTTCATAATTATACAGGGTAATTGCTGACATTTACATGTTATCAATCTCCCCCCCAAAAAAAAACCCCAACAACAACAAACCAAAACCATTTAAAAAGGAACTATTCAAAAGGGTTGTTGTTTTTTTTAAAGCCAACCCCTAAAGAAAAAGGTTTTCACGCACAGGGATGGCAGGAGAGAGAGAGAGAGAAAGAGAGCGAGAGAGCGAGGGAGAGAGAGCGAGCGAGAGAGAGAGAGAGAGAGAGAGCGAGCGAAGAGAGGAGAGAGAGAGAGAGAGAGAGAGAGAAGAGAGAGAGAGAGAGAGCGAGAGAGAGAGGAGGAGAGAGAGAGAGCGAGCGAGAGAGAGAGAGCGAGAGAGAGAGAGCGAGAGAGAGAAAGAGGGGGGGGGGGGGGGTAGCGAGAGACACAGGGAGAGGGAGAGAGAGGAGAGAGATCCCAGAAAATAATACATTAAATTTGGATGTTCAAAGTTACACACACACACAAACTAGGTTGGATTTGTCAGAAAGCTTATGATTTAAAGAATAAACCGAGGACGGATATTCAATTTAAGTAGTTTGAGGGCTAAGAGCTAGGACTGAAAGGTATTGAAGGAAGAGAAGTCCATGAAAAGTATATGACAAAAGAACCAGGTTTTTCGAAGTGAGAATAGGCATTGTGCCGCAAGGTGATTGTAGCGTCATGTGTGCTTCTGTCTTATTTATATGCAAATTGAGGAGGGTCTGAGGACGAAGAAGTATACAGAAGAATACGATTTAGAATAATGCGCTTGAAGCATTTCACTACAATGGGGATGGGGGCAACAGGTCTGTCCTCATTCAGAGACGTAGGGGTGTTAATTTTGGGAACAAGGCAAAGGATTGATTTTCTTTCCAGAGGCTATGTACAGATCAAATTTTCAGTGACAGAAAGAACAACACACTAAATGCATGACACAAAACATGAAATGATTTTTTTCAAACAGTTCCTACCAATATTCAAAAACGTATTTCTGAATGTGGTTTAAGTCAACTTTTTTCTCTTTGTTGTAATTTCAGTTTTTATCTTCATTTGATAACATATACATATGCATGTGCGCGCGCGCGCGCGGGACACACACACACACACACACACACACACACACACACACACACACACACACACACACACCACCTCACTCTCTCTCTCTCTCTCTCTCTCTCTCTCTCACACACACACAATCCTTGTGTAATATCAATTTTAGTGAAAAGACGTCAAACTGAACAACAACAACAACAACAACAACAACAGCACACACACACACACACACACACACACACACACACACACACACACACACACACACACACACACACACACTTCTCGCCTATCACAATAATCTAATTTTACGCAAACAAAACAAACACATAGATTTCCCCTACCCAGGACCCCAAAGTTAACATGCAAACAAGCACGCTATTATCTAAATTTCCCCGGTGAGGCAATGCAGACAGGAGAATCAAATCATGTGCACCTCACATTCCGTAATGCAGACAGATCCTAACTGTTGACAGATCCCCCACACCTAAACAAAACCCTCCACGCAGCTGTCTCACGTCTCCAATGCATTACATTCAATTACAGGGCAAAGTAAACACAGATTGAAAGAACTAGCAACAACAAAAAATACAGAAATGTTATAAACAAAAATGGTACCCCCCATCCTCCTCACGCTCACAATAAACGCGCGCGTGTGCATGTACGGGCAAATCGCGCGAGTGCGTGCATGCATGTTGTGCTCACACCCTCCTACCCCCTCAGTCTAAGAGAGAGAGAGAGAGAGAGAGAGAGAGATGATGAGAGAGAGAGAGGAGAGACGAGACAGAGACGAGACAGAGAGAGCAAGCGAGAGAAGAGAGAGCGAGCGAATGAAGGAGAGGAAGAGAGAGAGGAGAGAAGAGAGAGGAGAGAAGAGAGGAGAGAGAGAGAGAGGAAAGAGAGAGAGAGAGAGATAGAGAGAGAGAGAGAGTGAGAGAGAGAGAGAGAGAGAGAGAGAGAGATAATATGTTTTTCAAGGGTTACGGATAAGCATTCACATACTTTTTTCAACAGGAGAGAGAGAGAGAGAGAGAGAGAGAGAGAGAGAGAGAGAGAGGGAGAGAGAGAGAGAGAGAGAGAGAGGGTTGCTTTTTGTTTGTAGATTTCTCTGAAGACAGAATGTTTTTTATAACCTGGTTGAACTGCACAAACAGCTAGCATTCGTGGGATGGCCTGGTGGTTAGATAGAACATTGCGCTCGCAATCTGACGACCCGGGTTCGATTCCCGTTCAAGGGGATATTTTCCTCTGGAGTTAACATCAGTGCCGACTCCCTTCTCCCCAAAATCCTTCGGATGAGACTATAAACCGAGGTCCCGTATGCGAACGCAAGCAGAACATCTTGCGCACACGTTAAATCCTGTTCCGCTTTTCGTCTAAGAGTAGGCCATTTTGTGCCGGTGGGAACAGATGACAGAATTTACAAAGCCGCATACACACGGGGACTAGATGTAAAAAAGCACATAAGTGCTTATTCCATTATCCTCGATATAAAAGAATTTTTTTTTTAAATGCGCGCACCTAAGCTTACAAATAACATCATAACCATGAAGTCATACACCCTCCTCTCTTTTCCTCATAAGCCTAAGGTTCATTCATTTTTCTCTCTCTCTCTCTCTCTCTCTCTCTCTCTCTCTCTCTCTCTCTCTCTCTCTCTCTCTCTCTCCTCTCTCTCTCTCTCTTGTCAATAGGCCACTTTGGGCAATGACAATAAATTGGTCAAAGCGTCAAAGCGTCTCTCTCTCTCTCTCTCTCTCTCTCTTCTCTCTCTCCTCTCTCTCTCCTCGCGCGCAAGCGGCATGGTTTCCCCCCCCCCCCCCCATTTTATTCTTTTATATCGAGGATAATGGAATAAGCACTTTTGTGCTTTTTTACATCCAGTCCCCATGTGTATGTAGTTTTGTAACTTTTGTCATCTGTTCCCACCGGCACACAATGGCCTACTCTTACGAAAAGCGGAACAAGATTTAACGTGTGCGCAAAATGTTCTGCGTGCGTTCGCACACGGGGCCTTCCTTGGTTTATAGTCTCATCCGAAGGACTTTTGGGGAGAGTGGAGTCTGCACTGATGTTAACTGCAGAGGAAAATATCCCCCTTGAACGGAAATCGAACCCGGTCGTGAGATTGCGCAATGTTCGCGCGCGCGCGCGCCCGTGTGATAGAGAGTGGATGTGTGTGTGTTTCTATTTCTCTCGGTCTCCTTCCATCCCTCTCTCTAGTACTCACACACTTACACACACACACTTACACGCACACACTTACACACACATCCCTTTCACAGCATAATATCAACAAGAAAGATCTCCACTTTAATACAGTTTTCATCGACTGGGCCGTATCTATATAAAAGGCCCGGGTGAAGAAAAAAAAAGATGGGCGGAAAAAGTTTCCAGCTCTTTCAATTTACTGCACCGCCTACGTGACAATACCCAACAAAACGGTCTTTCTACCCAATTAATCGTTCTGGACAATCATCTGTTTGTTCCAACATTTTCCCGCGACGAACCAGCAGAACAAAACTTCACGATGTCTGTTATTAAGTCTACCCCTACTTTAGAAAAAAAGACTGACACTCCTCAACACGCTCGGTAGAGAGGGAGGGAGGGAGGGAGAGAGAAGAGAGAGAGGAGAGAGAGAGAGAGAGAGAGAGAGGAGAGAGAGAGAGAGAGAGAGAGAGAGAGAGCAGGAGGGCAGAGAGACTTTGCGGGGGATTCGGTTTGAGGTTTCCTATTCATGAAAACCGGCGCTACCTTTGAGAGAGAGGGTCTTACATAAATTTGACAACATTCTGCATTGACTGTAGTGATTATTATGTAAATGGATGTGCCTCTAGCGAAGGGGAGGGAGTCTTTTCAGTGGTGTGTTTTACACCCCAGTCGACTTCAATAAGCTGGCATTGCACGGGAGGAAGACAAAGTTGACGACATTATAAAATAACAAAGCAAACAAACAATGATTGCGAACAGGATATCATACAAAAGACTTGTCAAGCTCAGCATTTTGAAACCAGAAAAGCAACTGGAAGACAAAAACAGAGCTCATTCCTCTGGAGGAATATCTAGATACAGGGTCTGAAAGATTTCCCTGGGCGAGGCTTTCATTCTCTCAATTAATCCCCTGTGAGCTAACATCAAGAAATATTTCCCAAGTGTGATGAGAGAAAGAGAGAGAGAGAGAGAGAGAGAGAGAGAGAGAGAGAGAGAGAGAGAGAGAGAGAGAGAGAGAGAGAGAGAAGAGAGAGAGAGAGAGAGCATAATATTCAGGAAAAGCATCTGTACTGCTTATTCAATGTACCATCTGAAAAATAAAAGTTTGACTTTGACTGTGACTTGGACTAGGTGACCCCCAGGCTGTCAAGCTGGGAAATGCCCAACACCAACACTATCTCCCTCTCAGTCACTGCACACACAGATCCAAGATATTCGTTTTCTGGCCGGTGGCCTTATGGCAGCCTAATACTGACGCTTCCCACAGACTGGTGACTCTTGGAAATTGTCCCGAACGAGTTTGTTGTGGATGTGAGCGCCTAGTTCTGGTTAAGTAGCCTAGCAACAGTAAGCATTTTCTCTTTTGTATGTATACCACTGCCTGTATTGCAGATGATCTTAGAGAAAGGGGCATAAATAAGGAGGAAGCTCAAAACAGAGAGAGATGGAGAAGGCTCATCAATGTCAAACCTCCCCTGGGAGAAACATGACCAAAAAAAGGAAGAAGATGATGATGTATACCACTGTCAGTCATGGCAGATTTCTCTGCTTGAATTTCGGGCTGCTCTCCTCGGGGAGAGCGCGTCGCCACAAGAGCACAACCACCCATATATTTTAAACATCTTTTCCTGTCTGCACATGCTCTTGTTGCCTTATCAGACTGGCCTTTATCTACATAATTTTGCCAAGGACAACTCTCTTGCTCTTTAACGTGCACTAAATGCGTCTTGCGCACGAGACCTCGGTTTATCGTCTCCTCCGAAAGGCTAGCATCCAGACCATCACTCACTGTTTAGTGGATTGGGGAAAAGTTTCGGGCATAAACGGGGATCCAAGCCCGACCCAGATTGTAATCGGACTGTTTACACAGTCATTATGAATATATGTGCGACTTATTGCTTAAAGTGATATCAGTTTAGATAGACGTTTCTTTTTTAACTGGACAGGTCTGCTTCCTTGAAGAGCTTGTAAGGGGCAGAATAGATGTTTGACGAAGCAAAATTTGTTTCTTTTTCGCTCCTCGGTTAGAGCTTCAAGGTTCATCGATGATGAGTCTTAGCGCTTACAACCGTTTTGCCCGCCATGAAGGTAGCCGCATTCCTTCTTCGGGGATGATGTCTAACCACGAGACTAGTCACATGCAGATTTTTAAAAAAGTGTTGTCCCTGTTACCACCGGCACAAGATGGCCTACTCTTCCTAATCGTGGGACGAGTTTTAACGTGTGTGCAAAATGCTCTCCGTGAATAAGTACACAGTTGATAGTCTCCTCCGTGGGACTTTCGAGAGAGTGGAGTCGTATTGATACTAGCTCCAGGCGTCTCGGCGATGGCTCGAACCCGAGCGAGTAAATGAACATACAGTTCATTACTGGTTCAGTGATAAATTACGGATCGGTGGTCTAGCGGTAACGCACCAGTCTTGACAAAAAAGAAGTGTAGGTTCGATCCCCGTTTCAGCCCTAACTTTCCTCCCCCATCCACTAGACTTTGAGTGGTTGTCTGGGTGCTAGTCTTTGGAATGAGAGAACAAACCGTGCTTCCAACCGTAACATGCATCCATCGCACGTAAAAGGACCCATGGCAACAAGGGAGTTGTCCCTGGGAAAATTCTGCAGTAAAAAACCCAATCCTCTATCATAAGAAAATAAAAACAAACACGGATGTAGACAGGAATAGTAAAAAAAAAATTGTGGCACTGCTTTTGTGGCTACACGTTCTCCCCGGGTAGAACGTCCTGAATTTGATACAGAGAAAGGAATCTCTTGTAACTGAAAGTCGTACACAATACAATGCATTAAGTATATAACATTTTCAAGACAGTTTATAAACTAAAGACTTGAAACGGGATTTTGACATAACAATACGATGCAATAAACATGTATTGTATTAAGTACATAACATTTTCAAGACATAGTTTATAAACTGAAGACTTAAATGGGGCTTTGACATACCAATGGAATGAATAAATCAGTTTTAATGGATGATTCCGATCAAGGGTAAATCTATCATAACGAAACAACCAAGCAAGATGCGAACAAGGGAAAATTAATTTTTTACATTTCTCAGCTAAGTTTCATGGTTTATCAATGGCAAGATTTTGCATATGCGACCATTTGCCAGCCATGATAGTCGTTGCATTGCGACGAACCAGGAAGAGGGGAAAGGAGGAAGGAACAGGTGACATTTAGCGATAGAGAAAACAAGAGTTGAACGATCTACAAACCAACAGTCACAGACATCCATGGATACAGAAGACAAAATCTGTACGATGTACAGACCAGTGATCACAGACAGCAACAGACAGACAAGACATACATCCACCACTACATACACAGAGCCTGAAGGAGACAGAGACAGGAGGGCAGAGAGACGGAATAGTAAAACAAACAAATGCAGTTCAAAACTTTAAGGCCTAAGGAGATAATCTGCCCAATATTTGATTTTTTTTATCGAAAATATCGCATCATGTACTGATTGTTGTAAGTTTATGACCAATTTGAAAGAAAGAATGAGCACTCACACGCCCACACCCACCTGCACACGCGCGCGCGCGCACACACACACACACACACACACGCACGCACAAAACACACATACACACCCGCGCACGCACACACATACACACACGTACTCCCCCCACCACCAACAACACATACATACACACACATATACCCCCCATACACCCCTCACACACACACCCCCCTCACACACCACCTCACACACACACCACTCACACACACACACACACACACACACACACACACACACACACACACACACACACACACACACACACTGATAAACTGTCACAAACATAAGCCTGCCTACTTACCTTCAGAAATGTTCTGCTGTGACTTATGTCCACTGTAGCAAGCCTGGCACTTCAACAGCAGGAGGGTAACGATGTTCCTCTTACAAGGCTTGTCCTTCCTTTCCCACACACAGTCCTACAGTGTCCAGGCTTCTGTTTCTAGATCCCAGGCAGTTTGTTGATGAAGTGTGTCTAGTATTTAAAACAAACCACCTACACTTCGTTGTCCAGTCTTGAAAAGCCAGTGACAGTGTGTCCCAGTCTTTTAAACACTGAAAAAAATCAAGTCTTACGAAGTGTTGGATTAAATGCCCACTGAAAACTTAAGCTATGTAAACATTGTCTTTTCCGTCAGTGTGCTGGTTCAACGAAAGGAAAAACTGAAAGAATACAAGCACAGGCCAATATTTCTTCCCTTTAATTTCTCATCCTCTGCGTGTGTGTGCGTGTGTGTGTGTGTGTGTGTGTGTGTGTGTGTGTGTGTGTGTGTGTGTGTGTGTGTGTGTGTGTGTGTGTGTGTGCGCGCGCGCGCGCGTGCGTGTTCATTCAAGTTAAGCATGCTGTTCCTTTTTTCACAAGTTTTTTGTGAGAAAGTCTACTGTGTAGTCTACAAAGAAACATAGAATGTATCAAAGCTTATATAAATGTGAGCGCTTAATAAATGATGCAAAATAAGGCCTTTATTCATAGAGCTTAAACATCGATGCCACTTATATTATCTTTCATCATCATGTTCATTTTTTTCTTCTTTCCTTTATTCACTATAGGTTTTCAGCTTGGTGTTCAATTATCTCTCTTACAGTTAAAAATCAATCCCCAGCACTTATCCAATAGACTTTTGCGGTGGAATCGTTTAAAATAAAGAGTTAAGATTTAAATCGACATCCATTTTTCAGATCAGTCAGAAAATATCAGGAGCAGATTCATCTGATACTTCATTTCTGCACCCCGTAAACGGCACAGCACACTACACTTTAACGGATAGCAAAGACGGAATTGTCTTTAATGTATTACAACAGGGAAATTAGGTTAGTTGATTATATGAAAGTCCCAGTGGAGGCAGCCGATTTAGGCGAATTAGGCGACTGCGACTCAAGCGCAACAAAATATAGCAGTCGAGCTCACTCAGTGACTAGCCGCTGGCCGAACACACACGCAAGGAGCGTTTGCCACGGGGAGTTGAACTCCCAACCTCTAAAACACTCTAGGCTGTCTGCTACCGGGGCTTTCTGCAGACGCTAAAGAAACTGCTGCAAATTTCTTCTTCAACTCTGAAGTAGTTTGTCAACGCGTAAACAGGAATAAATTTGCTAGGTAGCTGAATAGTACGTCGTTAAAAATACCGGTGAACATTAAAATAAATCATCAGAAAATGTAAAAGTTTTAAAGAGAATCGAGCTGTTTTAAACCGTGATATCCTTTGCTGTGATATAATAGCAGCGGTGTTCTCAATTGGGTCCGGGGCAAAATAGGGTCCGGGGCAAAATAGTTTAAGTTGATTCCCGTCCTCTAAGAAAATATTAAGAAAATAGATAGATGAATAAATAAACAAACAAACAAATACATAAATAAATGATATACTAGAATAAACAAAAGCTACTCATAGCACACCAGAAAGTAAATCGCACCACGCACACAAGAATATTTTCCGAAACAATCTTAACTCAACCAAATGTTTGTTTTAAAAAATATATATAATCCAAGAATATCCAAACCTAGAAATCCACCCCCAGCTGATAATAAGATTGTCGTGTGAAACGTTATACCAAAACGATAAGCAACAACTGCGCAGACGACAATCGAAACTGTTCAGTTGACGCCAGCAAGGCAGCAGACGAACAGGGCCAGTCACTCTTTCTCACACCGACAGACACACGCCCAGTCCTTGTTCCTGCCACTTCTCAAGCAGCAAGGCTCGCAGCGTTTGGGGTTGACATAACTCAGTAGAGGAAAATGAACTGCGCAAATCTCACGGTTGCTGTGCATATGTCTGTATTTTGTCTGCTGAGGGCGGTCGAGAACGACTGATAAATATGAGTAGGGGATGGGTGTGGGGGAGAGAGGGATGGAGGGAGCGAGGTAGTGAAATTGAAGGTCAGGGTGGAAAGAGATAGAGACAGAGATGCAGTGTTT
>CM054141.1:3947167-3952167 GCA_028751875.1 Rapana venosa
GAGAGAGAGACAGCAAAGAGAGAGAGAAAGAGTAAGAGAAAAGAGGGAGTGAGAGCAAGAGAGAGAGAGAGAGAGAGGAGAGATGAGAGAGGAGAGAGAGAGAGAGCAAGAGAGAGAGAAAGAGAGTAAGAGAGAGAGAGAAAGAGAGAGAAAGAGAGAGAGAAAGAGCAAGAGAGAGAGACAGCAAGAGGGGAGAGAAAGAGTAAGAGAGAGAGGGAGAGAGAGCAAGAGAGAGAGAAAGAGCAAGAGAGAGAGACAGCAAGAGAGCGAGAGAGAGACAGCAAGAGAGAGAAGAGAGAGCAAGAGAGAGAGCAAGAGAGCGAGAGAGAGACAGCAAGAGAGAGAGAGAGCAAGAGAGAGAGAGCAAGAGAGAGAGCAAGAGAGAGAGTGAGCAAGAGAGAGAGAGCAAGAGAGAGAGAAAGAGCAAGAGAGAGAGACAGCAAGAGAGAGAGCAAGAGAGAGCAAAGAGAGAGAGAGACAGCAAGAGGAAAAGACAGCAAGAGAGAGAGAGAAAAGCAAGAGAGAGCAAGAGAGAGAGAAAGAGCAAGAGAGAAAGAGAGACAGCAAGAGAGAGAGACAGCAAGAGAGAGCAAGAGAAAGAGAGAAAGAGCAAGAGAGAGAGAGAAAGAGCAAGAGAGAGCAAGAGAGAGAAAGAGCAAGAGAGAGAGAGACAGCAAGACAGAGAGAGAGAGCAAGAGTGAGACAGCAAGAGAGAGAGAAAGAGCAAGAGAGAGAGACAGCAAGAGAGAGATCGGGGCAAGAGAGAAGAGAGAGAGAGAGAGAGAGAGAGAGGAGAGAGGGAGGAGAGAGAGAGAGAGAGAAGAGAGAGAGAGAGAGAGAGAGAACAACAACAACAAACAAGCCCAAACCAGCATGAAACAAGACGTTCACATACTAGGGCGTTGACACCCGCTGCCACAAACCATCACCACCAAAGCGGAAAGATGGCCAGAGCTGTACTGCACTGCACTGTTCTGCGCTGAATTTGCCCGCCATGAAATTTGGACATGTATACTCTCTCATTCTTTTCCTTTCTATAGAGCTGGCCTATCTTTATGCCCAAAGGAATGTTATCAATAAACCGAAAATTTGCTCTGCTAAATACTTGAGTGTTGTGTTTTTACTTGTCTGCTTTTTGAATTCATTCTTTTCCATGAAGAAAATAGCCCCAGTGACAGATTTCTACGGCTTCTTACTCAGTTCTTTCCCTTTGTAGGGATGGGATGCTGGGCGCCTGTCAGTTATAAATAGTGTTCTCACCTTCTGGAAATTCTCTGCTAGGAGTTGCCTCTTTTCTATCCCTCGCTTTGTTTCTGTCTTGTTCTTTTCTTCCTGTCACCCCCTTCTTGTCTTTTTTCTGCCTTCTTGGTCCATTTTTCTGTGTGTCGGCCTCGCCGCGCCCGCACACCTCAGAAAAGATCTTAGAAGATTACAATTCTCTCTTATGCCGACCCTCGTCTGATGGGGTGTGGACCTGACGTTTCAGGCGGCTTAATGAACGTGTCAGAGTCTTCTCATGACGTGTGTATGTTAATGTTGTGCTCTTCTGTGAGGTGTTTGTGGTTTTGTTCGTCTTTGTTAGTTTTGTTGCGCCGCGCGCTTGTGGTTTTAGATTTTTTTTCCCTGTGTGTTCGTTTGTTTGCTGTGAGGGTACGCTTGGTGTATGTTGTTTTGTTGTGTTTAGTTTCAGATGACTTTGTCGTCGTTGTTGTTTGTGTCGGTCGCGTCATGTTTATGTAGGCTCCTTTTGGTTTGGTCTGTTGTTGTTCATCTGCTAATGGTAACCTGTAACCCAGTACTTCCTGTCTCAGTGGGAGATAACCCGCACCAAAAGATCCCCAGCTATGGGCAAATAGAGCGTGGAGAGGACGATGGGCGCCGCAAGGCAATCCACGCAAACAGTCAATCCTACATGGGTCAACACTGCAAGCGCTCAAGACATGCCGGATACGGTTGAGGCCCGGAACTCGACCAACAAACCGCGCCTTCAATTGGAAGCGTGTCTGGATGGAGGTGGCTCAATTATGCGACTGGGAGCTTAAAAACTCCGCCGATCAAAAATCTCAGGCTGCTCTATGGAACCATTCATTGGTACATGGAACATCCGTACCTTGTACGCAATGTGGGTTAGCTCCAAGCAGGTAACCCACGAACTTCGAAGATTCGAATGGGACATACTGGGGACCTGGCGAAGTCCGTTGAGGTTCGGCTTTCGTGGCCGAAGAAACTACAGAGGAGGATCACAAATTGTGTCTAGTGGCGGGGGGGGGTACGACTCCAAACACCAACACGCGGAGTAGGATTTCTTTGTCAACAAGAAAGGACTACCCCACAGTGTCATTCAGCTGTACCCCAATTCTCAGACAGCACTGATCTCCATGCACGCGTTTAATTTTGTCGCAGCAAAACCACAAAAACCATGGACCATCATACAAGTCTATGCAGCCAATAATCTGACTACGTATGATGAAGCTATCGCTCGCCTCCCGCGCGCGCCGTCCCACCCCGATGATTTGGGAGTCAACGCCATCAACGATCATCCAAAGATGGGACTTTTCTCCAGATCAGGCGCAGCCTCTGGAATGCCAAGATCGGACCTGACGCTTATGGACCTATGGCAGGGTCAGTAGGGCCGTTTTGGCGTGGACGAAACTATGATAGAGGGCCACGCATCGCTCACGCTCCTTGGAATTCGCTAGCCAGCCACATATCACGCGCTCCTGTCACGCCAACACCCTTTCGCTCACACCCCAACAAGACATCAGTGAAGAACGACCCCGTCGCATCACCCAAATGGAAAAGGAACCTCGCTCTCACACACGCTCGCGCGCTCCGCTCATCTGGCCCCCAAAACGATGTGAAGTCAGATTAGGAGCATAACAAGCCAATGACTAGAATTTCCCACGCGCCGCGCTGATATTAGGTTGATGTGACCACGACTATAGTACTCATGAACCTACTGATCAAGCCCTGAAGACCAAGAACTGAAGAGAGTTCCCCGTTTGCGGTTCAACATGGAAAAAGCTGACGGACCCCGCTCTCGCGCGTGAAATCTTTAAAGCTGAGATAGGGGTGCAGATTTGCTGCATTGAATTTCCTCCAAGATGTAAATATAACAACCTCACTCGAGGACCTCCAGCAAGACCATTCAGGACCCGTACAGCGTGGAGATCCTTGGGAAAGAGAGGAAAAAAGAACCACGTGGGTTACCAACGATATCCTGGACCTGTGGCGTCAACGTAGGAGAGCTCAAAGCCAGTGACGAACAAAAAAACCGGAACCAGAAAACGGCCGAAGTATAGAAACAGTCAAAGGTCAATCAAGAAGAAGGGTTGACTGAGGCCATGGGGGAATGGATATCAGAACAATTGCTCAAGTTGAGAAGGCAATGGCGAAAGGAGACAGCAAGAGGCGTACCAGACCTTCAAGGATAACTAAACAAGTGCCCACACAGCAGCCACCAAGACCTAACGTTTATTGAAAGACAAAGAGGGGTCAGTCCTTACAGAGAGCGCCCACCCTCTCATGAAGAGTTGGTCAGAATATTGCAGAATGAGACCTGTACAAACTACAAGTGAGGGCTAATCCGAACAATCTTCAGAGCAAGTCCCAGACCATCAGATCTGAAAGCACACAGGCTGCTGGACGGAAGAGGTAGAAGATAGCAGTAAGATCCCTTGGAAAGGGGGCAAGTCTACAGGGATCGCGCGCAACAACATCCCGGCCTGGCTCATCAAGATCGGAGGCCAGAGATGATCAAGGCATTAACAATCATTGCCACGCATCGCGACAAGCCAAGAGAGGCTCTGAACAGTGACCCAATCCATCATAGTTCCACTTCCAAAGAAGGGAGCTCAGCGTCTCGCTCTGGCGCCAAATTACAGAAACAATCAGTTGATAAGCCATTAAGCAATGCCTTGCGTTATGCTACGCATTGCTTGATCACAGATGAATCACAAGCAAGAAGATATCAGATAAGAAGAACAGGCCAGGATTAGACCAGGTCGAAGCAACTGCGCACGCTGCACAGATCTTCAACATCAGATGCTCATGTTAGAGAAGCATCTCCAACTTCAGCTACACGCACTCTACAACAACTTATTGACTTCAAGAAGGCCTTCGATCAGTGTGGCAAGAAGCTCTGTGGCAAGTAATGAGAGGGGACTTTAGCTTCGACCGAGGACCTGATTCAAGTCATACAGGCGCTGTTGACAGCTCCCACAGTGCAAGTCCTCATGGGTGGAAGAAATCGGGGATGTTGTCCTTCACGGACTTCAGTGGAGTTGCGGACACTAGGCTGCCCGCTTCGACATACTCTCGCTTTCTTTTCACGTTTGTTCTGGAGAACATCATGCAAGAGGCCCTCTTGACTTCTAAGACCACAATCACAATAGGAGGTAAGGGCCACAGTCTGCAATCTTCGGCTTCGCAGGGACGATTTTGATCTCTATGGGCCGCAGTGTAGAAGGAAACTCCCAGGATCTCACCACCAGACTGGCAAAATCAGCCAATGCCCACACTGGTATGGAGATCAGCACAGAAAAGAGCAAGAGCCTATGTGAAACAGTAACACCCGACCACTCCCACAGCATCAGTTGAGGGGTGACATAAGTGGACGGTGGAAACCTCAAAGTACTTGGAGCAGTCATCACCTTAGAAGGCAGAGCACACAAGAGGCGCGAAGATCATGATTGCTGGGGCGCCTCTCCTCCATGACTAGATCGGCGAAAGTGTGGGGAAACACAACATCAGAACCCACAATATGGTCAGACTCTCAAGGCACCTCGTCAAATCCCATTGCCTTGTTACAGCAGCGTGAAGCATGGACACTTACTGGCCGATTTATAGAAAACCCGTGCATTAACTACACGCGCGTGAGATGAAGTGCCTCGGGGCGGATCCTGAACTCAACTTCAGAGACCGCAAAAAACCAATGACTACGGCTCTGGCAGCAGATCGATGGCACTTGGTCGCGCCACTCAACAAGAACATCGCAGCGA
>CM054141.1:3957167-3962167 GCA_028751875.1 Rapana venosa
AATAGCATAGGATAAAAAGTCAACTTTAGTTTGTGTACAGTTAACTGCAAAACCTCTAAGTAAGTAATGAAAAAACAAGTTAGCGTTATACCTTGATCAACTATCAACGTTTCGGTGATGAGACAACTCTTAGCATAACATGCAAGAAGGTTTTTCTTGCTGAATTACTTCTGAAAAATCCACACATCAACAGTCATACATCTTACAGTGAACAGCACACAAGACTCCCATCACAATGGCAGCTAACATTTTTAACACAGGTAACTTCTTATTTGTCGTTGAACGCTCAGACAGCAACTAGTGTTGTCTGTCATTCGAGCGAACATGCGTTGCGCGCTGCCGTTAAGCGCCTGACAAGATAGGCCCAGCGCATCCGACTTCGGCGTGCCTGAAGTCACCGAAATAGCGTTTCCTTACCTTAAAGACCACACACATAATAACCAAAGTTATCCGCTTTATAAATCTTTAATTATCAGTCCACCCTCCTGCCATCCCATCCTTTCACTAACACGCGTGATTGCTTTGTTGTTTCAAATAAGTCTACATGACTTAAATGGCGATAAAATATTCTGAATCTGAATCGTACCCTGTCTGATTGCAAACACCCCGTTCCGTTAGAAGATGTAAAAGCTAGCTGATTTCACCACTGTGTTTCTCTGTTGAAAATTCTCCGTAACAATATAGAAAAGTCATTTCCACCAGCTGTCCACTCTATCCCGGAGTAGTCCTCCGTACAGTCAGACTGAGGGAAGAAGAAGAATGCAAAGAAGAAAGCTAAGAAGAAGAATGCAAAGAAGAAGAATGCAAAGAAGAAGATGAATGCAAAGAAGAAGAATGCAAGGAAGAGGAGGAGGAAGAAGAAGAAGAAGAAGAATGCAAAGAACAAAGCAAAGAAGAAGAATGCAAAGAAGAAGAATGCAACGAAGAAGGATGCAAAAAAAAGAAGAATGCAAAAAAGAAGAAGAAGAGGAAGAAGAAGAAAAAGAAAGAAAGAAAGAACGAAGGAAGAAGAAGAAGAAGAATGCAAAGAAGAAAGAAAAGAAGAAGAATGCAAAGACAAAGAAGAAGAAGAAGAATGCAAAAAAAGAATGCAAAGAAGAAAGCAAAGAAGAAGAAGAATGCAACGAAGAAGAAGAAAAAGAAAGGAAGAAAGAAAGAACGAAGGAAGAAGAAGAAGAAGAAGGAGATCGATCACAACCACAACATTTTAACCACTAGCCTAATCCCCTTCAAACGCAAGAAAATTATTGTCCTAACCCAGTTCCATATTTCTAAATCAAAATCCTTTCTCAGCGCCTGTAACATTGTTTTCTCTCTAGAACATCGTGTCCACTAATAACAAACAGTGCATGCATCAACCCTACAGAAAATACTAACTCTATTGATCTTGGGCAGAGCATTTCTCTCTGCTGCAGGTCAGATGGGTAGATCAGTGTTGAATAATTAACAAGGGCAGTGTTTGTTTCCTAAATAGGACGTAGTGCTTTCGTTCCCTCTCTCCCCGCCAAAAACATGCCGGAGGCAGGGATGTGTTTGCTGAATGCACGGAGGGAGGGACAGTGTCCTGTTACCGATAATGCTGATCTGTGTGTTGACTCCTGTCTGCACATAACAGACGTTGGCCCCGGCTCCAAGCTTGGCAATGTTTAGGTTGTGTACCACAGTCATACATACATAAACACAGACAGACAGACACACATACACGAACACCCCCCCCCCCCCCCATACACACACGCTACCTCCCACCCCTAGCCCCACTCCCATAAACACGCACACACGCGCGCGCTTGCTACTTCTCACCCCTACCCGCACTACAATAAACACACATACACACATACTCTACCTCCCATCCCCACCCCCACCCCCATAAACAAACACACACACATACTCTACCTCCCACCCCACACCATAAACACACATACACGCACAACCTCTCACCCCTACCCCCACCCCTATAAACACACACACACACACATGCACTACCTCCCACACCCACCCCGGTGGGAACGGATGACAGAATTTACAAAAACCGCATACAAACGGGGACAGGATGTAAAAAAAAAAAGCACGTAAGCGCTTATTCCATTATCCTCGATATAAAAGAATTTTTTTTTAAAACAATTTTTAAAACCCCACACACTCCTACCCCTACCCCCCTCTCCTCCCACCCCTCCAACACCCACCACACCCACCCCACCACCAAACCTTCTCTCCCTCCCCTCCCTACTCTCTCCACTCCCCACCACCCCCCCAACCCCCCCATATCCCCCAATCCTCACCGAATTCTCCGGGCTGCAGGGTGGCTACAGTGGGCCTGTAGGGGTCGGAGGTCAGCTGCTTGCAGAAGTATTCCACACAGGTGTCATCGTCCAGCATGTTGGGGACACCCAGGGGCACCAGGTGACCGGCCAGCTGATCCAGACCCACACACTGGTCACCCAGAAGCTCCACCAGGCACCCTGTAAGACACGCAGTCCACACACGTCAGGATAATGAGGAGGAGGAGGAGGATGAGGATGAGGATGTTGTTGTTGTAGGTGTTTTTGTAAGGGATGGGATTGGTAGCTTGGTTAGTGGTGTTGTTGTTTGTTTTGTTCTTCTTGTTGTTCTTCTTGTTGTTCTTCTTGTTCTTAGTGTTGTTGTTGTTGTTGTTGTTGTTGTTTTCTTCTTCTTCTTCTTCTTCTTCTTCCTCTTCTTCTTCTTCTTCTTCTTCTTCTTCTTCTTCTTTATATCATGATCATCATGTTCATCATAATCATGATCATAATTATCATTATTGTCATCATCATCGTTATTGTTGTTGTTGTCGTCATCCACATTGTTGTCGTCGTCCTCCTCCTCCTCATCATCATCACCACCTTCTTCTCATCGTCATCATCATTATAATTATTGTTGTTGTTCTTCTTCTTATTATTATCATCATTATTTTTAAAAAATGATGATTATGATGATGATGATTATAGTAGTAGTAGTCGTCGTCGTCTGAATG
Source organism: Rapana venosa (assembly GCA_028751875.1). NCBI lineage: Eukaryota > Metazoa > Mollusca > Gastropoda > Neogastropoda > Muricidae > Rapana > Rapana venosa. The sequence goes on from CM054141.1 coordinate 3,960,157, forward strand.
TTTTTAACATTCTTCTTCCTCCTATCCTCCTCCTCCTCATCATCATCATCATCGTCATCGTCATTATTATTATTATCATCAGCATTATTATTTCTGTTGCCATACTACTACTACTACTACTACTACTACACTACTACTACTACTACTACTACTACTACTACTGATAACGACAACAACAACAACACCAACACCAACACCAACGATTATCAGGATTATTATTATGATGTCAGTACCAGTCTGGGAGGGCAGAATCTCCGGCAGTCCCGGTTCTCCTTCCAGACAGGCCAGTTGAGAGCAGGGGAGATCATCCGGCACCCCCACCACCTCCTGCAGAAGCACACAGTTCTCCCCGTTCCTGCAAGCTGCGCGCGCACACACACACACACGCGCGCGCGCGCGCGCGCGCGCACATACACCAAACACACATATCACTTATAGTAAACAGACGTAAAATAGAACACACACACTTACACATAATCACTTATAGTAAACAGACGTAAATTCACGCGCTCGCGCCCCCCCCCCCCCCCCCCCCCCACACACACCCCAAATACACACACACACACACAAATCACTTATAGTAAATAGACGTAAAATCGAACACACACACACACACAACGCACACACACACACACACACACACACACACACACACACACACAACACACACACACACACACACACTCTCACACACCTCACTTATAGTAAACATGCGTGAAATCGAACACACACACACACACACACACACACACACACACACACACACACACACACACACACACACACACACACACCACACACCTCACTTATAGTAAACATGCGTGAAATCGAACACACACACACACACACACACACACAACACACACACACACACACACACACACACACACACACACACACACACACACACACACACACACACACACCACACACACACACCGCCACACACACACACACACACACACACACACACACACACACACGCACAACACACACAACACGACAACCCTCACTTATAGTAAACATGCGTGAAATCGAACACACACACACACACACACACACACACACACACACACACACACACACACACATATATATAATATAATATATATATATATATATATATATATATATATATATATATAATACATACATACATACATACATACATACATACATACATCAACATACATACATAAGACACTAACACTACATACACGCCCCCATCTCACCCCCCTAACCCCCCTAACACCACCCCCCCCCCCCACACACACACACACACACCCACACACACCACGCCACACACAGACTCATCCAAACCACCGTACAGTATGCATGGGCCGTGTCTGAGCCAGGAGTTGATGACTGGAGTGACTTTCCTCTTGGCTTGTGGAAGAGCACACAGCAGCTGTTGCACTTGAAAAGATGCAGCATCTTCATAGTTGTCTTGCAAGCCCACCCTCTCAACATACAGCCTGCCGTGTGGGTGACATAGCCTCAGCATAGTGACACACAACAACCAACTTGAACATCCTTGTCACCTTACTTTCCCTTTCCTTTTTACCTCCCTGTACTCTGGCGTCCGGGGAGATATAAACGCGTCTGTCTGCAGAGGCGGTAGCTTGGAGGAGTCAAGACATGGTAGTCAAGTCAAGTCAGTTCAAAACACTTTAATCATCCCATGAAGGGCAATTAAATACTGACAGGCATGATACTTATATATCTCAAAAGACACAACAAAGCACATTCAGATTGTTTAGGGGGACAATCCTAGCTTTCAGTGATCTGTTACAACACCAATACTCATAGATTGCACACTTCCTCACTACTGGCTGGTTTTTTTTTTTGCGCCGCACTAGGGCGGGGGAGTGAAGGGTCTGTTGGAGTGTTAACGTCAACGAAAACAAATCAGTCATCATAACAACTTATATTGCTTGAAACGAGGTTTGTGGATAACAAAGAGAAAAGCTGTCATATACAAGCTGAATATGTCTTGAAGTGGTTTGTGTAA
>CM054141.1:3972167-3989667 GCA_028751875.1 Rapana venosa
ACATTTGCTTTTGTGTTCCATATTTAGTAACTCACGACGTTGCGCTCTCGCTCTTTCTGCAAGGGAGGCAATTAAGTCAACGTCCTCACGCACCCAAAGTACCCTCTGGAAACAAAACAACTTTGCACCAAACACACACCCACCTACCCGCACCCCTTCCTCCCCTCCTCCCCTACCCACATACCCAATTCCACACATCAAGGAGCATTCAATGATCAGCGCAGTCTATGACAGATCTTCTTACCCCCTACAATAAAAAAAGCTCTCTCTCTCTCTCTCTCTCTCTCTCTCTCTCTCTCTCTCTCTCTCTCTCTCTCTCTCTCTCTCTCTCTCTCTCTCTCTCTCTCTCTCTCTCTCTCTCTCTCTCTCTCTCTCTCCAAAATGCGTGTTCTTGCGTTGATATTGTTTGTTAGTACAAATATGATTTGCTTCATATTTGTTTAAAGTGGTTCTTGTGATACTGTGCATCTGGTACATTTTTCTACTTGCTGTGTTTGCTTTTCTGTCATGGTTTTGGAGGAATGGATGGATTGATGTGTAAAAAAAAGCAGTTGCTTGCTTATTGTATTGTAGTTACCCTCTTTAAACAGAATTTGCACCCCACCCCCCACCCATGGGGATGCTGGGGGCTGATCAGAATAAATAGCATCCCCACATTCTGGATATTCTGTGCTAGGAATTCCCTCTTTCTTATCCCTCTCTTTGTTTCTTCCTTGTTCCTTTTCCCCTGTCAACTCCTTATTGTCTATTTTCTGCCTTCTTGATCCATTCTCCTGCCCTTGTTTGTTTGTTTTTTTTTTATCCAAAAAGAGGTTAGGCACGGGTCTAAAAGGGGCCAAAATAAAAAAAAATTTCAGAATAAAAAATGGCTTGACACAAATATGGAGATTAACCTGCGTAAATTTAAAGAATTTACGTTGTAAAACATGTTGAAGAAACAGGTTTCTTGTACCTTTTATAAATAAAAAGGCTTAGGAGTTTGAAACATTGAGTTTTGGCAGCCAATTTGGATTGTTTCCATGGCAACAGTGCATAAAAATGAGTAATCTTTATATTTTTAGCATTTACAAGTGATGCCCTTTCAATAAAATTATATGGTACAACTTTGAACATGAGCTTATAAACAAAAGTTCATCAGTTTCAACCCCCCTGTCCCACCTTAAAAAGATAACAATTCTCTCCCATGCCAAAATCGGATGCGCTGGGCCTGACTTGCCAGTGCCCTGCGAGGCATTTTCGGTCATCTGACAGACAGGGATAGTTGCTGTTAGAGCGTTTAAAGAAGAAAGAAAGAAGAAGATGAAGACTGGGTAGGCTGGTTCATGGTTCTTACAATCCACAGTTTGTGAGGGCTGGCGGAGAGGGACGGCAAACCTGGGGTCAGTGAGAGTGGCTGAGGTGATGTCTAGCACACTGACCACCACCACCACCACCATCACCACCACACACCTGCACAGCACGTGAAATGCAGCATCATTGCAAAAACATGGGAACTGTACCATGATATCTGTTTGTTTTTAACTATTGATTGCTCGTCACTGGTTGCATGAGTGTGTAAGTTTGGGTTGGATGTATACGCTTTGATTTGTCTTTGCAAGATAAAGCACTATATAAGTTCCATTTATGATTATTTATTATTACTGTCATTTTTTGTGGTGGTGTTTGAAATAATATTATATGCCTCCAGTGTTCTTAAAAGCCGATAATTATTTTCACACTGTCATTTTTGTGGAGTTTGAAATAATTCTGTCTGCAGTGTTCTCTACAGCTGATGTCATTTTCATGAAAATAGTTATGTCAAACTGTCCAAGATGGTGAGATGTTATGTAACCGTGGAGTCTCTGGAGCGGAGGAAGCTGGTTGCAAAGATTAATTTTCCGTGAGTCCCAACGACCTAGTAGACTAAGGGATAGATGACAGCTGACAGCGTCTGTAATGTGAACGAATTGCTACGAAACGATATTGTACTAACCTATTTTGGTATTTTGCAATATAGATAGATAGATTGACAGACAGGCCGACCGACAGACAGATAGACAGCCAGATAGATAAATAGATAGATAAATAGATAGACAGACAGACAGAAAGATAGATAATAATAATAATAATAATAATAATAATAAATGAAATTTGTATAGTAATAATAAATGAAATTTGTATAGCGCTATATCTTGCAAAGACAAACCAGATAGATAGATAGATGGATAGATAGAGATAGAGAGATAGATACATAGACAATTAGATAGATAGATAGACAGATAGATAAATAGATAGATAGATAGATAGACAAACAGATAGATAGATAGATAGATATATAGATAGATAGATAGATAGATAGATAGACAGAAAGATAGATAAATAAATAGATAGATAGAAGGAGAAACGCTAATTTGTTTTCCTGCATACCTCCACAGTTGCTTCAAGCCATGGAAACAACTAAAACTCCTTTTAAGTCCTCAGAAGAAAATGTCGACAAGGACACATTATCAGCCAAGAAATAAACAAAGAGACCAAAATACCGACTTCCTTTCATCTCTTTTGGAGTCTGTGTTTCGAAAATCTATTTTCAGGTAAGGGAAACACTATATAAGTAAAAGGTCTAGCTAACTTGTCAAAGATGAACTAGCGCAGAAACCTTTAAATTACCGGACAAATTTGACGTAACATCCAGACTGTGCTATTCATTTTAACCTTTAGCTTACGTGACAAAGACGACATAAGGCAGAGACTGTCATTCGTTTTATATTTTAGCTTACGAGACAAATCTGGCACAAGGCGAAATGTAACATAACACAGACACTGCTCTTCGTCATAACTTGTAGAACTACACCAATTCCATAGCACAGTCCTAAATACGCTGAAAGTAACTCTTAACCAAGAAGCCACAGCCTCTGAAGAGTCAGAAGACACAAAGACCAACACAACAGAGAAAACTTTACCTCAGAAGGAAGCTCATGTCGATGCCAGGCCTAGGTAGACAGACCCCTCGTAGTTGCTAAACAGTGAGAGTGTGACGGGTCTCTGGAGTTGCAGGGGACAGGCTGGAGAGACGGACAGCAGAGACAGCACAGACAGCGCAGAGAGACAGAGGACTCTGCACCGAGAAACCCTGACTTTTCCTGGGGCCACCTCACACCTTTTTATACAACAGGGCTACACCATTGGTCCATAAAACCTGACAGCCCCAACGTTTATGAGAGCATCACTTGCCAACAGGAGGGTAGTCAATGTTGAGCTTGATGCCTTTCTGATAGCGGGCACTTAAATCTTCTCGTGTCTTCAGTCAGTAGTTATCTCTTGGTTTTTTTTTTGCACATATGCACGTGCTTACGTGTGCACGGACATATGCACGAACGTGTGTGTACGTTTGACTATATTGGTTTTTATTGGAGGGGGGAGGGGAGGTTAACCCTTCTTTTTTCCCCAAGGGTAATAGATAAGTACTCACGTACTTATTTGCGTCAAGCCCCAACCTATTTCAGGGCTTATAACATAGATAGCAAACCAATCCATTAAACCATAACCAAAACAGGAAAATAACCCCCATGCAATAGGCTAATCATTGCAAAAAAAGTACCCCCCCCCTCCCAAAAAAAAGGCCCAACCAAAAACAAAACAACAACAAACAAACAAAATAAAACAACAGCAAAACAAAACCAAGAAATGAGCGAGCAAAAAAAATAAAATCTAAACCATTTCAAAAACATAAAAATATAATTTTTTAAAATAGAAAATACGAGTAGTGGAGGAAAACAAATACCGGTAACCACTTACAACCTCTCCATCATTTCGAAATTGACCTATCAAAGATTCATTTCTTTTTAAAATCTCAAGAAAATCATATCTTTCAAGGACAGCATTTCAGGCAGTAGTGAGTAAGGACCATGCCTTTGGCCTGACCTGACTCGAGTTTCGGCTCCTGAACGTACCTTTGTCAGAGGTTATGATAGTAATTGAAGCTTCACCCTTAGTGGTACCTTACAGAGAGACACTTTTCAGAATTTAGAAATGTCGATCGCATTCTCAAGGATGCTTGATTTTCCTATTGCGTTTTTAAGCTGCCATTGAAAGACGATAAAGAGAAGGAAAGTATGCTTAAAGCATGTGTTGTAAAAAAAAAGAAAAAGGAGAAAATAAACACTTAGTGAATCTCTGTGTCTAATGTTTGGGGATCCTATTAAAGAGATGCAAGGGAGGTCATAAGGTTTGTACCCAGCCAAGTGGTCGGCCTTAGCTAGATAATAACCCAGACATTGCCGTACACTTAACAGTGCCAGTACAGGCAAGAGAAGTTGGGAACAAATAACAAATAGTCCACACTGGGATCGACAAGAGATGCTATTCCCAATTGACCAAATGACGATAAAAAATGATTATAACATATCTAAAATTAAAATGAAAAAATGACATATTATATAGCACGCGCGCGCACGCACACACACACACACACACACACACACACGGATGACAAAATCTACAAATTTGCATACACACGGGGGACTGGATGCGGAAAGTGTTTATTCCATCATCCTCGATACAAAAGGATGAAATATCACACACACACACACACACACACACACACACACACAGATATATATATATATATTCACAATGCTAAAAATATGTGAATTTCTAGCTAGCTCATTTACGTATGTCTTGTCAGCACACGTTTCTACAGATATCACCCTTCTCCTACCCCCCTGAACATAAGCCCCCCCCCCCCACCCCACCCCTCCACCACCCCCTAGACCCCAACCCCAATTTTTTTCTTGCAACCTCTTGGCTTCGCACTTCAGACTGATTGCGTGACGTGACGTAACGTGACGTGACGTGACGTGATAATTATGACGTGGTGTGATGTATCTGCCCACAGGCAGCCCCAGACATCCGGGCTGCTGCTTTATGACGGGTCCGTCAGGTCGGGAGGGAGGGAGGGAGGGAGAGGGGTGGCAGGCAGCACCTGGTCAGCTGGCCTGTCACCTGCAGTAGTAACCTGCCTGCCAGCAGTGACCATCTACCTGTCCCACTACTGTCCTATAAAAACCAACTGGCTAATTTATTGTACAGCAGCAAACCTTCGCGGGGGGGGGGGGGGGGGGGGGGGGGGAGAGGGGAGAGAGGGAGAGGGAGGGAGAAGAGAGAGAGAGAAGAGAGAGAGGAATAGAGAGAGAGGGAGGAGGGAGGGAGAGAAGAGAGGGAGAGAGGGAGAAACGTACACACACGCGCGTGCGTGCGCGCGCGCACACACACACACACACACACCACAACACACACACACACACACACACACACACACACACACACACACACATACACACACACACACACACATATACGCACACGCGCCTAGATTGAGAGAGATGTTGCCGAGGAGAGACAGAGAGACAAGAGAGAGACGAAGAGAGAGAGAAGAGAGAGAGAGAGAGAGAGAGAGAGAGAGAGAGAGAGAGAGAGAGAGAGAAGAGGAAGAGAGAGAGGGAGAGACAGAATCAGAAACATAGAGAGCTATAGACACACACACACACACACGGATTGGGCCCATTTGCAAGTTCGATCAGTCGACTGAAAAATAGCTGCAGATTTGATTTTCTTCTATTTTATTTTGGGATGGGGCGCAACAGCTTCTCCAATACAGAAGTTTTTGTTATGTTGATAATCAGCAAATAGCAAGAAAGCATATCAGCTGGTGAAAGACCTGACTAGCACAAAACAGGGAAAAGGTTTAACAATCCAAGACAAAAATGGGAAGTGTCTCACTGACGACCAGGATATTCTGAACAGATGGACAGAATACTGCTCCGACCTGTATAACTATAGAACCGCAGGAGATCCAGAAGTACTTAATGTACCCGCAAGCAAAGACACAGACAGTCACCCTATCCTCCGAGAAGAAGTGGAAACAGCAGTCAGATCGCTGAAAAAGGGGAAGTCAGCAGGGGCTGACAACATTCCAGCTGAGTTGGTTCAAGCTGGAGGGGAAGCCATGATCAGCGCCCTACTAAGAATCTGCAACAAGATCTGGCAGACAGGAAAATGGCCAACACCATGGACACAGTCAATCATCATCACCCTCCCCAAGAAAGGAAATCTACAACAATGCCATAATTACCGCACAATCAGCCTCATATGCCACCCAAGCAAGGTCATGCTGCAGATAATATTGAATAGACTGAAGCCACAAGCAGAGACCATCATTGCTGAGGTACAAGCAGGTTTCAGAGCAGGGCGCAGCACAACAGAACAGATATTCTACCTCAGAATACTATGTGAGCGGTACCTTCAACATCAACAAGACCTTTACCATGTATTTATCGATTTTAAGAAGGCATTTGACAGGGTGTGGCATGCAGCTTTGTGGGCAACCATGAATTTGTACAGCATCAATGCAAACCTGATCAGAGTCATCAAACAGCTGTACAGAGAGGCCACCAGTGCAGTGTACTACAACAACAACATTGGAGAATGGTTTCGAACAACAGTTGGAGTAAGGCAGGGCTGTCTACTCTCACCCACTCTTTTCAACATCTTCCTTGAGAGAATCATGGCTGATGCACTGGAACATCATGAAGGATCAGTCAGCGTTGGTGGCAGAACGATCACAAACCTCCGCTTCGCAGATGACATTGATGGAATAGCAGGATCAGAAAAAGAGCTTGCCAGCCTAAGAACACCTGAATAAGGCCTCCAAAACATACGGCATGGAAATCAGTGCAGAGAAGACCAAACTGATGACTAATAACACCAACGGCATTAGCTCTGATATCAGGGTTAATGACCAGAAGCTGGAAACAGTTCAAAGCTTCAAGTACCTGGGAGCCATTGTATCAGACCAGGGATCCAAGCCAGAAGTAGTATGCAGGACTGCACAGACAATAACAGCACTGTCAAAACTAAACACCATCTGGAGAGAGAAAAATATCTCACTTATCTCCAAGATCAGACTAATGCGCTCCCTTGTCATATCCATATTTCTGTATGCCTGTGAATCATGGACCCTGACTGCAGATTTGGAGAGAAGAGTACAGGCGGTGGAGATGAGATGCTTTCGGAGACTCCTTGGCATCTCCTACAAAGACCACATAAGCAACGAAAGCGTGCATAACAAAATCCAGCAAACCATTGGACCCTATGAGAACCTTCTAACGATCGTGAAAAAGCGTAAACTTAAATGGTATGGGCATGTCACAAGATCCAAAGGACTTGCAAAGACAGTTTTACAAGGCACTGTCCAAGGAGGAAGAAGAAGAGGCAGACCAAGGAAGAGCTGGGAGGATAACATCAGCGAATGGACAGGCCTAGAACTCAACAAAACCCTGAGAAAGGCAGAACAGAGAGAAGAATGGAGGGAACTGGTTGTTGAGTCTTTGAGGGTGCCCCCACGGTCGTCAGACTACGGGACAGATAGAGATAGATTCAGCAAATAAAACTTGATTAAAGTAACAGGGAAACAAGTTTGAAACAAACCTGTTGAAAGAAATACAGTTTTGTAAAAAGATATTTTATTATTTTATATCGAGGATAATGAAAAAAGCACTTGTGTTTTTTACATCCAATCCCCGTGTGTATGCGGTTTTGTAAAATCTGTCATCTGGTCTCACCGGCACACAATGGCCTACTCTTACGGAACAGGATTTAACGTGTGCCAAGATGTTTTGCATGCGTTCACACACAGGGCCTCGGTTTATAGTCTCATCCGAAGGACTTTTGGGGATAGTGGAGTCTGCACTCCAGGGGAAAATATCCCCTTGAACGGGAATCGAACCCGGGTCAGCAGATTGCAAGCGCAGTGTTTCTAACAGTGCAGGACAGACAGGTTGTGATGATAACACATGTTTTATTACAGGAAAGGGAGTGAGAAGGGAGAGGGGAGGCTGACTAAAGGCTGCACACCGGTATTAGTTTGGGGGTCATGTAGTATGTTGCATAGAGCGCAAGTCGAAAAAAATGTTGGTGATTTTCACAGATTTTTTAAAGTATGAAAAACTGCACTGTGCACTTGTTTTGGGACTGAGGACATAGAGCAATATCAGGTAGTCACGAGAAAGTTGGAAATAATCATCAAATGAGGATTGCTTGTATTCCTACAGCGTTGACACCGCGCATGCGTATTACGGTAAGGAAGCTAGCAGACGACAAAGAACTGAGGGGGTACAGTGTTTGCTGAAAAATTGAAAAAAACCCACTTTCAAACCTACAAAATCTGTTCAAAATCACATGAGTTTTGAGTCAGAGGCTAGTCTTTCACAAAAAGTGGTTTTTCTTTCTGTGAATGTTGTAGTACGTGCGGTATGAATATAAAGAGTCACATAGAAAAACAGAAGGAAAAGAGTGTTTTTTTTAAAAATTGCGGCTTACGGCCCAATCAGACTGATTATGGCCTGATTTTGCTTGCCTTGCACAGTTCAGTCGAGATGTGACTTAGACAGCGACTCATTTAACTGCTTTGTGAGTTTGACACTCTGAAGAAAGAAATCAAGAACTCTGAAATGTGACGCTCCACCACGAAATGAGTCACTTAGCACCTGACCCACTTTTTTCCTTAGCCACTAGACTGCCTTACCCAGGAAATTTTCCGGGGCTTAACTTGCACCCTATACGCCAACAACCCGGAAAATTTCCGGGGTGTCCAACCGAAGTAAACAAGTCTGCTTCCTTGACTACAGTTAAAGGGAAACAACTCCAAAATTAATGGAGATCACTCTCCTGTTGCTTGGCAACATCCAGCTGCAAAAACCGTGGCAAAAACGATCGTTTTTTAGCTCGTATTTTGTGTTTTTATGCATGACTGCTTGAGGAGTTCTTGTTCAAAATGGCTGACACTACTTGTTGAAGGCATCAATAACTTTACACAGCTGTAAAAGTGGTAAATAAAACTGTAGATTTACCTAAAAGTGATGAAAATGATCGCGCATGATTCAGAAAATCGTGTATTTAAAAAAACAATGAATGAGATTTGGTCTAGATTTACGTTATTGAGATGGGGGGTACTCAGAATGACAGTGGTGATGAAGAAATCGTATTTTGGGTCGATTTTTTATATATATTTTAAATGTATTTTCGCTGTGAAATATCATGCTAACTAATTTGAGCTTGCCTCAAAGTAATCTACGATATATATACTGTCATTGGGTAGACTATCAGGAATATTCATGTAGTAGTTTCTGAGTAAGAGGGATATGAACATAGCAGTGGTACATAAGAATTTTATTCCCCGGCATATAGGGTGCACTTGCACTGGGCAGTTAAGAGGCTGAGCCATTTTAGTGTGGTTGTCGATTGTGAGATTTTGACTGTTTATAAAATTATAGTCATTATTCTACCTTATCATGAAATATCAAAGCATAATTTTGTTTGCTTTTGCTTTTTAAACGTGTTTTTTTAAAAATACCCAAGCCCTCATTCTGACCACCTATTACGATGCTTAACTTGTCAATTTCTCATTTTGTCTAGTCGTGCAGTGTATATTTTCAATTTGTAATAGCTCTTCGTAGAATTGTCTGATTTTCAAATTGTTGTTGTTGTTGTTGTTGTGGGTTGTTGTTGTTTTTGGTTTTTATTTGGGGGGGGGGGGGGGGGTATTGAATAGCCTTTTTATTGCCAATCACTAACATGTCAATACCTGAACATTGAGGCCTCTGGTGCAAAACAACTCATTATGGGATGGAAACAGATGACAAAATTTACAAAACCGCATACACACGGGGACTGGATGTAAAAAAGCACATGAGTGCTTATTCCATTATCCTCGATATAAAAGAATAAATAAATAATTAAATAAAATAAATGGAGCGTCACAAATCAGTCACCTTCCAATACTCATCAGTAACAACTTCTTTAACTGTGGGTAGACGAAAGGAGTAGTCTTACTGTACACTGCACCGAAACACTGGAGGCTGCTGCAAGCTCAGCTGTGCAACACTTTTAGCTCTGTCGATGTTAAAAACATATAGTCTCTTCCTGTACTTTATGCGTGACAAGGCGTGAGATCAATGGAATGAGTTGATAATGCTGGATTTTTGTGGTATGGTATCATCGTCATCATCGTCACCGTCATCATCGTCGTCGTCGTCATCATCATCACCAACCAACACCAACAACTGCACCACCACCATACCCCCATCATCACCATCATCATTATCATCATCATCGTCGTCATCGTCATCGTCATCATCGTCGTCGTCGTCGTCATCATCATCACCACCAACACCAACAACAGCACCACTATCATACCATCACCATCATCATTATCATCTTCGTCGTCGTCGTCGACGTCATCATCACCGCCGCCATCATCATGATCAACATTACCATACTCCCTCTCCAAACTTCTTCTTCTTCTTCTTCTTCTTCTTCTTCATTCTTCATCATCATCATCATCATCATCATCATCATCATCATCATCATCATCATCATCATCATCATCATCATCATCATCATCTTATCGTTAGTACTATCATCATTGTCGTCATCATCATCATCATCATCATCGTTGTTGTTGTCATCATTACTGTCACTGAACAGATGGAAAACACAAGAAGTAGCAGTAAGATTCACAGCACAGTGTCAGTATGGGGAACAGATGAAGAACATAACTCCACAAACACATCTAGTAACATTTTATTGAGCGATATCACTGCAGGACTACCAATCAATACGATGAAGAAGAGTTCGGAAGCCAGCCTGCTTTCTTTACCGGCACCAATCGTGTGCTTTCAGTCTGGGTTTTGGGACCTGGGCTTCAAGCTGGCCTAAGAGACTTAGAGTAAGGTGGTAAGTCACCAGGAAGAAGTGCTAAAGCGTATCACGCAGATGACTTCTCCTGCCAATCTGTCAAGCGTTTGTTTCACGCCTCTCTACGACAGCGCCGCCAGCCGTTTCAGCACGCGTGTTCTCTGCGTCAGTCTCTGGCTTTCCTGAAGGCGAGCCAGCAGCCAGAGGAGCGGGTGGAGGGCAGACTTGAGCGGCATCACCAGCAAGACAGTTCCCAGCTGCACGTGCAGGGAGACAGCCACGCGGGCGGAGGCCAGGAGCAGCACGATGCCCAGCCACGCCCCGCACAGCCCGTCCAGAGCCAGCATGGCCTGCTGTCGGCGTGCCAAGATGACGGCGCGGGGGTAGGTCAGGTGGGTCCTCAGCGACGTCATGACGTTGCTCTGGCGTCGCGCCTCGTTTTCTAGACACGCTTGTCCTATCAGAGAGATGGTAGCCAGCGTCAGAATCAGCACCACGACAGTTCCCTGCGTGTACGTTGTGTGTAGCGGTTCCTTCAGCACGAGAGGAAGCAGAGGCTGGCACACGCCTGTCTTTGTGTACAGCTCCCAGTGGGCTGCTGAGGGTGTGAGGGGGAGGGCAGCCAGGAGGCCACTGCCAGCCCACACCGCCGCGCACAGGACCTGTGTGGCGAGGGCGGAGAAGGCGAAGCGCGTGTGAGGGAAGGCCAGGTGCACACAGCGGTCGGCAGTCAGCAGACAGGCCAGGAAGGCAGACGTGTCGGCAGAGAGGACGAAGAGGAACCCTGCCGCCCTGCACCCCCAGCTGTGTCTCCAGGCCCGGTCTGCCCACACGTAGCTTCCCTGGAACACCTGGTCCGCCCCCGTCACCACAGCCAGGTGAAGGCCCAGCACCAGGTCACAGGCTGCCAGGTGAGTCACCAGCACCTCACACGCTGGACTCTCCTTCGCCCGCTGGTTCCTCACTGCGATCACCTGGACAGCAAAGACGATCGTGCCGCACACCGTGACAGCAGTGACGCAGATCATGAAGAAGATCCGATTCAGTTTTGACCCCAAAAGAGACTGACAGGTGGAGATGATGTGGGCAGGTCCGTGACAACTCTTCACGTTGAACGTGTCGGGCAGCACTTGGGGACAGCACAGTTTGTAGTTGTCGGCATACACGGTTTGAATAGTGCTCACGCTTTTCAACATGCTCCTCGGAAACTGCCTGAGAGGGCAGCCTCGTAAATCAAGCACTCGCAGCATAGCAAGGTTGACAAACTCTGACCCAGTCACCTGGTCCAAGCCGGTGAAAGACAGGTTAAAGATCTCCAGGCGCGGAAAGGAGGAAACATTGAGACTGAGTTCCGCCATGTTCACACCGGAGATATCCAGCCGCTTTAAAGACTCCAGGACGAGGAACTGCGGCTGCGGTAAGAACAAGGTCACCAGCGGATTGCCGGAGAGAACCACGTGTTCGAGATGCGACGACCCGTGGACTCGTTCCGTGGAGAGGTTGCGGATCCCGTTGTGGCTGAGGTCCAGACTGACTAAGTTGGGGAAGTGCAGCGTCCCGACGTCCGTCAGGTTGCAGCGTCTCAGCGCCAGGTGAACCAACATCACGTTCCTCGCCAGATCCACAGGAGCCATGCCGCTGCCAGAAGCATCCAGGTAGCGAACATCCAGATAGGCCTGGGCCTGGAAAGGGTGACTGCACGTGAAGGCCAGACCGCGGCACAGGCAAGGTGGCGGACACACCATCTGGCACAAGAGCTCGTCGTCCTTCAGCGGACACTGGAAGTGGCCGTCACAGAGGTGAGAAGGATGCAGGCACACCCGAGACTGGCGACACCGGTAGTGGCCGGGGCAGACGTAGTCCTCACAGCGCGCCTCGTCCTCCCTGTGCGGGCAATCGTGGACCTGGTTGCAGAGGAGGAAGACAGGCAGGCAGTAGCCCTGGTCATCAGCACAGAGGAAGTGGCTGTCTGGACATCCTCCTGCTGCTGCTGCTGCTGTTGGGATGCCCTCCAGTGGGGGAGACTCTGCACTGGGGGCATCTCCCAGGTAGCTGGAACAGTTGATCTGCACGTGCATACAGCGCTGATTGACGGCTGGGGAAAGTCAAATGGTGTGTGTGTGTGTTCTTCAGTTTAACGTAAAGGTAAAGGTAAAGGAGTCCCATAACCTATAAGGTCGTAGGGGAGCGAGGCATCAGAGACCTCACTTCTCTAGGGCCAGCATATTGAGGGCGGCGCCCATCTCCTCTCCCTCGCTGCTTTACCTTCCCTGACCCTAAAGAGGGCAGGTAGCCATTTACAGCTGGGTGAACTGGGGGAACTGTACTGAAGCCAAGGCGCGCAAACGGTCACCCATTCAACTGGTAACCACGCTCGACGCTGCTTAACTTGGCTGGGGGAAAGCGAGTGCTCCGACCACTGAGCTATCCCGTCCCCTACATACAGTGCTGATTAACAGCTGGGGAAAGTCAAATGGTGTGTGTGTTGTGTGTGTGTGTGTGTGTGTGTGTGTGTGTGTGTGTGTTTGTGTGTGTGTTTGTGTTGTGTGTTTGTGTGTGTGTTTGTGTGTATGTGTGTGTGTTTGTGTTTGTGTGTGTGTGTTTGTGTGTGTTTGTGTGTGTATGTGTTTGTATGTGTTTGTGTGTGTGTGTGTTTGTGTGTGGGTGTGTCTGTGTGTGTTTGTGTGTGGGTGTGTCTGTGTGTGTTTGTGTGGAGAGTTTGTGTGTGTTTGTGTGTGTGTTTGTGTGTGTTTGTGTGTGTTTGTGTTTGTGTGTGTTTTTGTGTGTGTGTAGGCAATCGTTTTAATCTCCATTTACATAGTTTAAGTACTAATTCATGCATGTATACATAAACACGTACACACACACACATACACACACACACACACACACACACACACACACACCACACACACACACACACACACACACACACCACACACACACACAACACATATATATATATATATATATATATATATATATATATATATATATATATATATATATATATATATACACATACATGCATACACATACATACGTACGTACACACATACACACACATACATACACACATACATACATACGTACACACACAAACACACACACATACACATACATACGTACACACATACACACATACATACATACGTACGTACGTACATACATACATACATACATACATACATACATACATACATACACACACACACACAACACACACACACATCCATTCATCCATCCCACCCCACCCCACCCCACACACACATACATACACACATCCATCCACCCCCCACAACCCCCCCCCCCTCCACACACACACACAAACCCCCCCTCCCCACACACCCACCCTCCACAACCCCCACAACCCCTCCCACCCCCCCACCCCTGACAACCCCCCTCCCCAACTCCCCCCCCTCCCCACACCACCACCACCCCCCACACCGGCATCTCCACGAAAAAAGAAACCCTCCCTCAAACAAAAAAAACCACCAACCAACCAACCTACGGGAACCCCCCCCCCACCCCCCACCCCCCCCCCCCCCACCCCCCCCCCCCCCACCTCCCCACCCCCCAAAAAATCCCACCTGCCTACCTTGCCCCCAAGCTCGGGCCGGCCAGCCAAGTCCTGCAGAACTAGCCTGCCGTAGCCGTCAAAGCGCAGGACTGCTGGAGGAGGCCGCCTGGTGACGGAGCGTCGGAAAGCGTCGACGTCCGGCAGGCTGCACTCCGTCAGCACGTCCTTGCACAGCGCCTCGTCCTCGCCGAGCACACAGTCCTCCCGCCCGTCACACCAGGCCCCCAGCGGCACACACTGCTCGTGAGACAGAGGACAAGATAGCGCAGGGCACAGGGCAGGGCAATGCAGGGCAGGGCAGGGCAGCACAGGGCATGGCAGGGCAGCATAGGGCAGGGCAGCACAGGGCAGGGCAGGGCAGGGCAGAGCAGGGCATGGCAGGGCAGGGCAGGGCAGGGCAGGGCAGCACAGGGCAGGGCAGGGCAGGGCAGCACAGGGCAGGGCAGGGCAGGGCAGGGCAGGGCAGGGCAGGGCAGCACAGGGCAGGGCAGGGCAGCACAGGGCAGGGCAGGGCAGGGCAAGGCAGGGCAGGGCAGCACAGGGCAGGGCAGGGCAGCACAGGGGAGGGCAGGGCAGCACAGGGCAGGGCAGGGTAGGGCAGGGTAGGACAGGGAAGCACAGGGCAGGGCAGGGCAGGGCAGCACAGGGCAGGGCAGCAAAGGGCAGGGCAGCACAGGGCAGGGCAGGGCAGGGTAGGGTAGGGCAGGGCAGGGCAGCACAGGGCAGGGCAGCACAGGGCAGGGCAGGGCAGGGTAGGGCAGGGTAGGACAGGGAAGCACAGGGCAGGGCAGGGCAGGGCAGCACAGGGCAGGGCAGGGCAGGGCAGCACAGGGCAGGGCAGCACAGGGCAGGGCAGGGCAGGGCAGGGCAGCACAGGGCAGGGCAGGGCAGGGCAGGGCAGCACAGGGCAGGGCAGGGCAGGGCAGGGCAGCACAGGGCAGGGCAGCACAGGGCAGGGCAGCACAGGGCAGGGCAGGGCAGGGCAGGGTAGGGCAGGGCAGGGCATGGCAGGGCATGGCAGCACAGGGCAGGGCAGGGCAGGGCAGGGCAGGGTCGGTTTCGGGTTGTGTGTAGAGGGTGTGCTTGAAGGAAAGGGGATCTAAGTGGTATGATTTCTTTTTTTTTTTTGAAAGTGGTATATTGTTTTCTGTTCGTGATGAATACTTCGTCATCGCTGTTATTGCTGTAGGAATTTTTTTTTGGGGGGGTGGGGTGGGGTGGGGAAACCCATGGTGAATGATGATCAAAGTGTTCTAGTTGTGTTGTTCACCTGTATAGGGGTGTTAGTGAGATTTTTTGTTGTTGTTGAAAGTAGTATATTGTTTGCTGTTCGTGATGAATACTTCGTCATCGCTGTTATTGCTGTAGGAATTTTTTTAATTTTTAAAATTTTGGGGGGGGGGGGGGGGGGTGGGGGGTGGGGAAACCCATGGTTAATGATGATCAAGTGTTCTAGTTGTGTTGTTCACCTGTATAAGGGTGTTACTGAGATTTTGTTGTTGTTGTTGAAAGTGGTATATTGTTTGCTGTTCGTGATGAATACTTCGTCATCGTTCATCACCATTGTTATCGTCATCATTATCCAGATTATTACCACCACCATCGCCGCCGCCGCCGCCGCCGCCGCCGCCGCCGCCGCCGCCACACCACCACCACCACTACCTTCATCATCATCATCATCATCATCATCATCATCATCATCATCATCATCATCATCATCATCATCACGAAAACCACCACCATCATAACCACAACCACCTTCATCAGCATCAGAAGCAGCATCAGCATCAGTATCAGCATCAGCAGCATCACCATCATCATCACGACCACCACCACCACCACCACCACCACCACCACCACCACCACCACCACCACCACCACCACCACCACCACCACCATCATCATCATCATCATCACCATCACCATCATCACCATCATCATCAAACAAGATCCTAGATGGAGATGGCTTGAAATAATTATTGTTTAATACTAACATTTTACACATACAACACAACATACCCAAATAATATAAAGAGCATCAAAGCCTTGAGACAATCAACAATCAGCAGTTACGGATTTGATTGAGCAGACATTTTCTAAACAGATGGTTATGACAGCAAACGAAATATTCTCCATTTAAACTGTTTTATTTGTTAACGTTGCGATTAACCGTTATCAAAGAATGGTTCTCCTGGTATCATTATACGGCTCTAAAGTTTGGGGGATGCAAACATTGCTCTATTAGCGGCATTACAACTGAATATTTTGGAACACCTACAGATATAAGGGAAGTGTAAGGAATAATTCGAAATAAAATAATGCAGGACTATACCCTCTTTCTGTTCTAACTGGTTGAATATTTTCTTTCAGAAGAGCATACGGAGGAGGAGAAAGGAGACGGTCAAGGTAGGAATAAGATAGTGTAATGCAATAACTGTGTTCCTGTGCATTATGTTGTTTGTGCTGTTTCATTGCTGCTCTATTTATGACTGGTTTGGGTAGATGGTCTGATGGAAAAAAGCAAATGTGTTGCTTATTAAAAGTACCATCTGGAAATGAAACATTTTCTCGCATGTTGACTTTGATTTTGATTTTCATATGCAAACACATGCACGCTCGTGCTCGCTCTCTCTCTTTCTCTCTCTCTCACACAGAGTCACACACACACACAGACACACAGAACACACACACACACACACACCGGACTTACACACACACACCACATACACGTACACACTCACACACGTGCACACACACACACACACACACACACGGACTTACACACACACACGCCCGCGCATACACCCACACACACATACACACACACACACTTTTGTCTAAAATCACTTAATGTGAAAATACGTTAACTTAAAGAAGAACACACACACACACACACACACACACACACACACACACACACAAAACACACACACACACACACACACACACACACACACACACACACCCAACCCCCACCCCCACACACGCACACCCCCACCCCCCCCCCACACACCCACCCACCACACACCCCACCCCATCCCCCCAACCAACCCCCCCCCCCTCTCCCACTCCCCCTTACCTCGTGACGACGACCACACTGTACATGACCTGACCCCTGACAAACAAAAGCGTCTCTGGCAACAGCACCACCACCAGCACCACCACCAGCAACAGCAGCAGCAGCAGCAG
>CM054141.1:3994667-4002167 GCA_028751875.1 Rapana venosa
TGAATGTGGGGGAACTGACGCTGATGTGGGGGAATGAAGCTGAATGTGGGGGAACTGCAGCTGAATGTGGGGGAAACTGACAGCGAATGTGGGGGAAACTGACAGCGAATGTGGGGGAACTGACAGCTGAATGGGGGGGGGAGGGGGAGTGGGGGAAACTGGGAAGGTGGGGGGGAGTGAATGGGGGCTGACAGCTGAATGTGGGGGGGATGGGGGGGGGAAATGACAGTGAATGTGGGGGAACTGACAGCTGAATGGGGGGGGAGGGGGGGGGGCTGAAGTGATGGGGGGGGAAATGACAGCGAATGTGGGGGGAAGAGCGTGGGTGGGGGAACTGACAGCTGAATGGGGGAAACTGACGGCTGAATGTGGGGGAAATGACAGCGAATGGGGGTGGGGGGGGGAGACGTGTGGGGGGACTGACAGCTGAATGTGGGGGAAACTGACAGTGGGGGGGCGGGGTGGGGGGGGAACTGACAGCTGAATGTGGGGGAAATGACAGCGAGTGTGGGGAAACTGACAGCTGAATGTGGGGGAAACTGACAGCTGAATGTGGGGAAATGACGTGAATGGTGGGGAAACTGACAGCTGAATGTGGGGGAAACTGTGGGGGAAACTGACAGCTGAATGTGGGGGGGGGGGAACTGACAGCTGATGGGGGGAAACTGACAGCTGAATGGGGGGAAACTGACAGCTGAATGGGGGGGGGGGGGGGGAACGAAGCTGAATGTGGGGGGGAAACTGACAGCTGAGGGGAATGTGGGGGAAACTGACAGCTGAATGTGGGGGAAGAGCTGGGGTGAGGGTGGGGGGGGGGAAACTGAATGTGGGGGAAACTGACAGCTGAATGTGGGGGAAACTGACAGCTGAATGTGGGGGGAAACTGTGGGGGAAACTGACAGCTGAATGTGGGGGGGGAACAGCCAGCTGAATGTGGGGAAACTGACAGCTGTGTGGGAAACTGCCAGCTGTGTGGGAAACTGACAGCTAAATGTGGGGGAAACTGACAGCTGAATGTGGGGGAAACTGACAGCTGAATGTGGGGGAAACTGACAGCTGAATGTGGGGGAAACTGTGGGGGAAACTGACAGCTGAATGTGGGGGGAACTGCCAGCTGAATGTGGGAGAAACTGACAGCTGTGTGGGAAACTGCCAGCTGTGTGGGAAACTGACAGCTGTGGGGGAAACTGACAGCTGAATGTGGGGGAAACTGACAGCTGAATGTGGGGGAAACTGACAGCTGAATGTGGGGGAAACTGCCAGCTGAATGTGGGGGAAACTGACAGCTGAATGTGGGGGAAACTGACAGCTGAATGTGGGGGAAACTGACAGCTGAATGTGGGGGAAACTGACAGCTGAATGTGGGGGAAACTGTGGGGGAAACTGACAGCTGAATGTGGGGGAAACTGACAGCTGAATGTGGGGGAAACTGTGGGGGAAACTGACAGCTGAATGTGGGGGAAACTGACAGCTGAATGTGGGGGAAACTGCCAGCTGAATGTGGGAGAAACTGACAGCTGTGTGGGAAACTGCCAGCTGTGTGGGAAACTGACAGCTGTGGGGGAAACTGACAGCTGACGACCCGGGTTCGATTCCCGTTCAAGAGGATATTTTTCCCCCTGGAGTTAACATCAGTGCAGACTCCACTCTCCCCAAAAAGTCCTTCGGATGAGACTATAAACCGAGCTCCCGTGTGTGAACGTTCGCAGAACATCTTGCGCACACGTTAAAATCCTGTTCCGCTTTTTGTGTAAGAGTAGGCCATTGTGTGCCGGTGGGAACAGATGGCAATTAAGAAAACCGCATGTAACACGGGGACTGGTGGTAGAAAAGCACGTGAGTGCTTATTCCATTATCCTCGATATAAAAGAATATATATATATATATATATATATATATATTATATATATATATATATATATATATATATATATATATATATATATATATATATATATATATATTCCCTCTGTGGTGGCTACTACCTGCACTACCCCGCACTTACGTCATGAAAGGTAAACACACATCTGAATCCAGAAACGCCTGCGAACATGCCTCTGAGTTTCTTCTTTCCGGTAGTGACATGTAAGCGAAGGTCACTATCCGAAACCACAGGTGCGGCATCCAGTCCAGAACGGGTGTCCCAGACACTTTGCAATCTGCCACAACCGGGTACAGCGGCAGCCCCAGACTCACCCCCGGCTACCCCGAACACCTCAGAGTCAGGCCTTCTTCTACCCAGGGACTGTTTCACGTCCTGAAGCGAGTTGTAAGACCCGTTGACGGTCACGTACTTCACGGAAAAGTCAGCATCGCTCATGGTGACTGGGATCTCACACGGCGTGTGCTGGTCAGGAGAGCCGGACACGGGCCGGGGTGGTTCCCGCAGCAAGGCAATGCTGTGTCTGGTAGCTGCAGCCACGTCAGAGTACAGGACACTCAGCATGACGGCGTGACCGTCCGGAAGGACAAACACAACCCAGTTGCCAAACCCCAATTTTAGGAACACCTTACTTTCAGGATTAAACCCGGAAGGCTGCACGTACCCTGTAACCCACAAACGTGAACGTGAGTGCCCATGAAGAAGAAGAAGCAACATCTGCATTTGTTGAAAGTGCAATATTTAAACTGATGTAATGATAACCTTCCATGCATACCAAAAATGTTATGATATGTAAGACCATAATGTCTTTCCCACAATTAAACCCGTAAGAACAAAATACAAAACAACCACATGATGCGTTAACATATCACATTATACTCATTCGTTTATTTCTTCAAATAATTTTGAAAATGAATGCAAATCACCAAAATGCTGCCCTAAAATAACTGTAAGGAATAGAATACAGTGACGTGAAATCTGCCTCGCCACACATATCAGTATATCAGATATCAGCTCTAGAAAGCATAAATTGAGCATATCAAATTACTTTTGAGAAAAACATTTTTCCTGATATGCAATACAACTTTATTCCTGATATGCAATACAACTTTATTCCCGATATGCAATACAACTTTATTCCCGATATACAATACTACTTTATTCCCGATATGCAATACAACTTAATTCCCCGATATGCAATACAACTTAATTCCCCGATATGCAATACAGCTTAATTCCCTGATATGCAATACAGCTTTATTCCCCGATATGCAATACAGCTTTATTCCCGATATGCAATACAGTTTTATTCCCGATATGCAATACAACTTTATTCCGATATGCAATACAACTTTATTCCTGATATTCAATAAACTTTATTCCTGATATGCAATTCGAACTTTATTCCCCGATATGCAATACAACTTTATTCCTGATATTCAATAAACTTTATTCCTGATATGCAATTCGAACTTTATTCCCCTATATGCAATACAACTTTATTCCCCGATATGCAATACAGCTTTATTCCCGATATGCAATACAACTTTATTCCCGATATGCAATACAGCTTTATTCCCCGATATGCAATACAACTTTATTCCTGATATGCAATACAGCTTTATTCCCGATATGCAATTCAACTTTATTCCCGATATGCAATACAGCTTTATTCCCCGAAATGCAATACAGCTTTATTCCCGATATGCAATACAACTTTATTCCTGATATGCAATACAACTTTATTCCTGATATGCAATAAACTTTATTCCTGATATGCAATTCAACTTTATTCCCGATATACAATACTACTTTATTCCCGATATGCAATACAACTTAATTCCCCGATATGCAATACAACTTTATTCCCGATATGCAATACAGCTTAATTCCCCGATATGCAATACAGCTTTATTCCCGATATGCAATACAGCTTTATTCCCCGATATGCAATACAGCTTTATTCCCGATATGCAATACAACTTTACTCCCGATATGCAAAACAACTTTATCACAAATGATGATAATGTGCAGGATTTGTACAACACAAGGACTGTTCCTGAACCAGGAAACATGAAGGTTACCTGAATACGCTGTGACCAGGCGGACATCCAGGCTTTCCCCAGTCGTGGCCGATTCAAAATCCCACAGTCTGGGCACGACCTGAACGGCCAGCCACACGCCATAGCGTACAGATGGGTCTTTGATGCGAACCCCTATGTAAACAGTCCCCGCCCCCGTGGAATAATTCAGAGACACAGGGTCTTCCGGCAGCTCACAGCCTGTCCAGATGTACCTTCTCCACTGTACCACCTGCTCGTAGCCCCTCGGGTCGTGGTAGGAGAGCACCAAGACATGGTTGGCTGAGGTACAGGTCTGACGATGCCAGACCACACTCAGGTGGTTGTCATTGACCTGTGCACTGACCTTGACCCAGCAGACGAAACTGTCATTGTGTGAGGTCAGGGGGTGGTGACCCTGTTGTGTGTAGTTGAGTTTCACCGTGGAACCGATCACAGTGAAAGCCAGGCCTCGATGCAGGCATCCTGAAATATCCTCTGGCTTGATCGGCCCGCTACTGCTGTTGTTGTTGTTGTTGTTGGTGGTGGTGGTGGTGGGTGGTGCCGTGAGAACTGGTATCTAAAGACACAACGTAACAGAACTATGAAACATATCATGGTTATTTTGCCATTTGTTTTCTTCTCTCGATCCAAGTTTGAATTCATTAAAACGCCTTTTTTTCTACTTCTGTTCATATTTCTCTACACTCGCAAAACGTTTTCATGTCACTTATCTGCAATGTATGTGCGCAAATCACTCATTTTGAAAACTAATTCCTCCTCCTCCTCCTCCTCCTCTTCTTCTTCTTCTTCTCTCCTCCTCCTCCTCCTCCTCCTCCTCCTCCTCCTCTTCTTCTTCCTCCTCCTCCTCCTCGTCCTTCTTCTTCGTTTTTCGTGTGTTGGACAGGTCTGAAGGAAGTGTTCCACTGTCATGGGAGAAGTGCCACAGGGGCAGGCCTCAGAATCACCAACGTGAAACTTGATAAACATATGTCTGAGTCTTTCTTAACTATCACACACTTACACACACACGCACTTACTTACTTACTTAAAAACACACACTTACGTACTTACTTACTTAAACACACACACACACACACACACACACACACACACAAGTGGTAGAGAGCGTTGCACTGGTGATTTGACAGCAGTATAAACATAGCAAGACTTCAATTGCTTCTTGCTAAAAAAAAAATATAGAGCCTGTCTTTTTCCTTTTCTTTCTATCAATTCATTCAGTTTCCAAGTCTGAGGCCAGTAAGGCAATCAGAGTTGAAGGTTAGCAAGAGTCTGAGCTGACTAGCCTAGTGCAACGAAATCCCTTTCCATGAAATAAGCCAGCTGCAGTGAAACAACTCACCCAAACTTACGTCAGTGCAATGATACCCTTTCCTCAAAACTGCTTTCCCAACTGACAACAAAATGATGCAAAATAACGACAGCTAATGAATGGTCAAACATAAAGGAACTACGGCACCGTTTTTATATGGGTTGTTGTTTGCGGCTGATTCACTTGAAAATTAAAATTAAAAATACGGTAGACCTTATATAATCTAGAAGCCTATATCCTTGCATGGTTTAACATTACCTCCCCTGTTGTTCTTTAAAGCAAGGAAAGCATGTTTACCTTGTAAAAGGTCATGGCGAGTGAACCACGACCTAAGATTGACCTAAAACTGCAGTTTGGTAGACAGTTACTTTGCCTACTACGATTTCTGTCATCCCATGTCAAAGGCAACTTTCACTGGTTTGATTGGTTATACAACTTTGGTCAACACCCCCAGGAGTCAACTGACAGTGAGGTAACCATACTGTATGTAAACCCTGATCAGTCAGTTTCAAAGCAACATCCCCCCCAATACCCACCCCTGGGGGATGCCAAAATGCTCTTTCAGTATAGAAAGCATCCCAACCTTTTGAACATTTGGCGCTAGCTGGAAATATCCCCTTTTTATTACTCTCTTTGTTTCTATCTTTGTCCTTACTTTTCTTTTTCCCTCTTATCTTTTGCATAATATTCTGCCTTCTCAGTCCATTCATCTGCTGTTTTTCAAGCAAATCTATCTTTTTGTTTCATAATGTTTAATGAGGTGGGTTAAAGTCAGGAAATGTCAAGAAAGGCAAGCGGGCAGGTCTCATGCACAGTTACAAGCACAGGAGAAGCCCAGGCACTACGCACTCTACCTAATACAGCCATGCTATATAAAACGGGAACACAGAAGGTAAAAGCAATCAGCATTACAAAACTCTGGAATGTAGTTAATGGCCTTGTGATCACGTCTGCGTAACCTCCTACTGTTTGTGTGCAGAGTGTGCTTTGATAAGCTTCAGAACTCGCTCTTCCCGCTTCTGGCGTCTCTTCTCCAGTGCCACGTTCATTGTGTACAGGAAAGGGTTGATAGCGGAGTTCAGCGGCACCACTACAGTCGCCATGGCAACGTTAACCTCCCCGGGGATGGCTGTTCCAGAAGCAGCCAGACAGCCCAGCAGTCCTACAGGGAACCAGCACAGGAAGTCCGACAGAGCTATGGTGATCAGGCGGCGAGCAATGTTCAGATCTTGCTGCTTTCTGTTCAAGTCGGCGGATGTCATAGTGTTCTCTTTGATGGCCAAATAGACTGCCATTTGTCCAACTGCTATTGCAAGGAACAGCGTCATGTTCAGCACAACCATCACTCCAAATGCGTAGCTGTGTCCCGCAAAGGTTGTACGCGTAATGGGCAGTGGGAGACAGATTCCCGTCTGGCTGTAGAATGTCCAGTGAAGATTGCTGGGGAAGAATGGGACGCTGACTAAAATGACCACCGCCAGCCAGAGGAGGCAGCAGGCCGCGTGAGCAGAGGTGCCGTTGAAACGTATTCGACTGAAAGGAAAACGTATGACAAGAAACCTGTCTAAAGTAATCAGAAAAACAGTGATGGCTGACATTTCACAGGACATGAGTGCCAGGTAGCCAGCTGTCTGGCACACAGCGCTGTGCCTCCACTTGATGTCTTGCCACAGGTAGGAATTACGATAATGCATATCTGCCCCGCCTACAATCACCAGGTAAACACCCATCAGACAATCAGACAGGCACAGGTGGGTGACAAAGGCGCTGTACCCTGACGCTTTGGAGGATTTCTGAGGATAGATCCGGATGACCAGGCTGAAGATATTGCCCATCACTGCAAAAGCTGCAAACAGCGCCACAAAGACACGGTACAGGTTTGAACGGAGGAGATCACTGCATGAAGAAACTTCGTTGACAGGAGCGTGGCAGTTGTTGGGGTTAAAACTGGCTGGTAGTATTTGTGAACAGCACAGCTTGTAGTTGTCGCTGTACAGTTTCTGCAGAGCGGGTAAAGATCTGAACAGCTTCGGAGGGAAATCGTCTACTGAGCAGCCTCGAAGATCAATGACTTGTAGTGCAGACAGCGAGTGATTCTCTGATTTTGACAATCGTTCCAACCCAGTCCCAGACAAATTGACTCGCTGGATGTTGGGGAACATACCAAAGAGGCTCATATCTATGTGTTGTAAGTAAACATGAGACAGATCTACACTTTGAACTTT
>CM054141.1:4007167-4027167 GCA_028751875.1 Rapana venosa
ATGTCTCCTCCAAAACAGGAACATGTTGACACCATTCGTAGTCTACACACGAGCAGAGATGTGGACATTGAGTTTTAGTCACGAGATTTAAACCCCTGGTCTTTTACTTTCTAGAAGAAAGATGGATAGTGTAGCCAGCGCAGAGGCCTGGAGTGACGCCCCGGCTTTGTTCGCAAAGGAGGTGCGTGTGTCTCCAGTCATGTGCAGCAAGGCCAAACTAGCTTCAGTGGGTTCTCAGGTCCATCGTGCGTTACTTAGGACGGCGGAAACTTCAGATAATTTTCAGACTTATGGTGGACAAGTTGGGGAGTGAGGTGTCAGAGGCCTCAGCTTCTCCAGAAGCCAGCATATTGAGAGCGGCGCCCATCTTGCTACTGTAACTTCCCAAACCCTAAAGAGGGCAGGTACCCATTTACATCTGGGTGAACTGGGGGACTGTGATGAAGCCAAGGCGCACAAATGGTCACCAACCCACGCGGTAACCACGCTCAATGCTGCTTAACCTCAGCTTGGAGAAAGTGAGTACTCTGATCACTGAGCTATCCCGTCCCCACAAGATAATTAATCACTTTTTTTTTTAACCATCTGCCGACTAAGGGAAGCCACATCATTACTATACGTAGACAATTTCAGATCACACAGACAAGAAACTTTAAATAATTGTGCTTCAGTTTCCAGTACAGGTAAAATGGTAGTCAGATATACCGAACTAGACCAGTTTACAGAAACCTCACCCCTGCTCCTGTAAAAAAAAACCCATACAAAACATCAAACTACACCTGAGATGGACCATAAAGGCGTGTTCAGGGCAGGAAGGGGTGCTTGCTGCTCTCTCTCCATGCTGCTGACGGCTCAGTCCCGCCATCTCTGTGCAGAAATACACAACACCTCACAGCACGCACATCCAGCATCACTCAGTTGCCCAGTGTTAACATTAGCACGCCCCTTCCTTGTACCAAGTGTGATCAGTTCCTGCTATAATCAGCACCAGCTAGGCTGGGATGGGATGGGATGGATAGCAGCTAAGAGCAGCTGACAGTGGGGGAGAACACTAGCAACTCTGACCTATCTACAGAACAATTACCTGGTGACTGTTGCCACACTGGCGTGGCGTGCTGCCAGAGCAAGAAGGGTGCACGCAGAAATCCTCATCGCTGTTGTCCCAGCAATCCTGGCGGTGGTCACACACCAAGGTGTATGGTAAACGTTCTGCTGTAGTGCCGCACGTGAAGTGCAAGGAGAAGGACGTCCATGTGTGATGGCATTCCTTGAACAATGACTGCTGCCGCTGGTGCCAGGACTTCCTCTGCTTGTCCCCCTCCTTCCAACATCCAGCATCAGCGTCAAAAGCCAGGAAGCAGTGCGTGACATGGCCCCCGTCACACTCCACCACCACCACACCCGCGTCTGACTCATTTTTGATTTTGCTGAAGGGTAGGGGTTGGAGCACAATCGGTTTGTGAACAGTTTTGTCCTCTGTCTCCAGTTCGCACAGATGGTAAGCGGACTGCAGAACGTTTTGGTTTTGGCTCATTTCATGAAAGCAGCTTTGGACAGTCACCCTGATGTGCCGTGGTATGATGCTCTCTGAGGGAATGTGGACAAACCCGCAGCAAGGTCGAGTGCAGGGCTGGAGCACGTAGTAGGACACGTCGTAGGCAATGGTCATGTCGCTCCACGCCATGATGTTGGAATACCTTTTCAGAGAAGCAAGAACAGGTGACAGTGCTCTTTGTTCTGTGCAGCTTGTTCTTTCTATAGAACTGTTCTACTTTGATATTGGTTTTTGTATTATTTGGCTGGTTTGTTCTTTACTTCATTCTCTGAGCTCTAAATCAAAGGATTGCAAATACACCAATTTCTTCTGGCAGGTGTTCATTTGTATCGTTTGAATCTTATCAACTCTTTATAGCTGACTTGATTTGGGGTTAAGTTTATATTTCATATAAAACAATTACTTTGGCTGTACTGACATCCTCATTAGTACACTGAAGCACTGTGAACATATTTGTTATTGAAATGACTCATTAAGTCACGCTTAAGTCGCATGTACTGGGCCTGATTTGTCAAGCTCTTATTGGCAGCGCAACGCTTTTTTGCTCATGTGACAGACAACAGTACTTGCTGTCTGAGCGTTCGACGACGAAGAAGAAGAAGACTCATTAAGCAAACGTTGCATGCTACAAACACTGTCTTCATATCAGTTTATTTTTTGCTTTCCATCTTTTTACCTGGAAGACATGGTTTTTTTCACCGTTTTTAACGTATTTTTTGTCTGCGCATTTCTTCATTTTTTGGTTTTATTTTTCTGCAGGCCAATCTCAAACACGTGCGTTTATTCTTCCCAACTGTTCTCATCTTTGAAATGGCTCTGTAAGGTGTACACAAATGCGGTTCTTGTGTGGAAAATAGTGGTAGCTACAGTATTGCAGCTTCAAATTCGTGATTTGTTTCGAATCTGAAACACCAGGCTAAATTTGTTTAGCGGGGAAAACGGGATAGCATGATGGTTAGAGTGATGCGCATTACGCTCGTGATCTGCTGACCCGGGTTCGAATCTTGTTCAAGAGGATTTTTCCTCTAGAGCTAACACCAGTGCCGACTCCACTCTCCCCAAGAGTCTTGTGGATGAGACAATAAACCGAGGTCCCGTGTGCGGACGCACGCAGAACATCTTGCGACCACGTTAAAACCCATTCTGCTTTTCGGAAGAGTAGGCAATTGCGTGCCGGTTGGAACGGATGACAAAATTGACAAAACTGCATACACACGGGGACTAGAATTTTTAAAAAGCATGTGAGGGTTTATTCCATTATCCTCGAAATAAAATAAAATAAAATAAATAAATGAACGACTAAATAAATAAATAAATCAAATAGCAGTCGGTTCTTTCTGTCCCAACCTAGCTCAGTCCCATACATACAGAAAGGGAAAGCCCTGGACATCAGACTGCAGTCCGATATGAAAAGGAATCACGCGGTTTTCCCACAGCACAGCCAGAACCTTCTCCATCTCCCCGGGCCTGTTGAACGCGGCTAGCCGGGCTCCCGCTGCAGGGCAGGTCACGTTTTGGTGAAGGGCAGCAGGCGTCTTGCCTTTGCCCAGAATGTAACACTTGCCGCTGAGGAGGAAGCCAGAGGAAGCACAGCGAGTGTAGTTACATCCGTCCTCGTCTTCTCCGCCAGTGCACTGCACCAGGAGGTCACAGCTGAAGTGAGCTCGGAACTGGGGCCAGTGAGGCACCGAGCAGTTCCACAGCCCCGTGGCATTGTCTTGGTGGGGTAGAGCTAAGTTCTGAAAATTAAAATGAAAAAAAACAAAACAGCAAGAAAGTCGAGTTGAGTTTCAACAGCTGCAATGGATCCCTGCCCACTGTGGTATACCTGGCAACCATTATTAGTCTAATGAACTTGCAAAAACAGGGAGCACAGAAAGAACAGTGCGAAAGCAGCCTCACCTTCTATGAAAAGAAGACAAATCATCAAATCAATGGCTCGACCCAGAGTAGAGAACGAAGACTACCACTATCTCAAAAGAGAAAAACAAGTAATAATTCTAAGACTCCGCACTGGACACAACAGGCTAAATCACCACATGTCCACAAAGCTGAAACTCGTTCCTTCTCACCTGTGTGTGCCTGTGGTAAAGAAAACCAGACTGGCGAGTACATCCTTCAGAGGTGCACGCTATACAGCGACCTGAGGAAGACTGTATGGCCGACGGAGATAACCCTGCAAACCAAGCTGTAGGGCCTACGAGAGGAGCTGAAAAGGACATGCTGTTATTTTTCTACAACACATCTGACGGCGTGAAACGAACAAGGGAAGAGAAGAAGAAGTGTCCACAGTATGTATCTTTGTAACCTACAGCTTCATCTAATGCGTCTATGGTACACGGCAGCTGTGGGGCTCAAATTGATGATGGATTTTATCCCCTCATCCTCTCTGCTTGAGATGTAAACATAGTGTAAACCTTCTGTTTAGCTTGCGGTTCTGACACTTGCAATACACAAAATAACAAAGGATTTAACATTAATGCGGGCATCATCTTTCCTACAGTTTTTTTTTATTCAAGGAATCTTTGATTGCAAGGCCCAGTCAGAGCTTTCCCGATGACTGGAGACTCATTACCCAATACTACTTGCTACAGGTTTGTAATACATATCTATATCTATATCTATCTCTCTATCTCTCTATCTCTCTATCTATCTATCTATCTATCTATCTATCTATCTATCTATCTATCTATCTATCTATCTATCTATCTATCTATCTATACATATTATATATATATATACATATATATACATATATATATATACATATTCGTCTCCATCATTGTACTCTTCCCTGTAAGACAGTCTTGGCCAGTCCAGATATCCATGTGATGTGCCCTTACCAATTCAGTTTCCTGTTTTGCTTTTGTTGCTGTTTTACTAAAATCACGAGCTCTTCATAATGGCCCGATGGCGTTTTCAACTCTGGTTTTCACTTCTTCTTCATTAGTGACGTGATCTCGGTAAGAAATACCGACACGTTTGCGAAAGCATCTCATTTCTATTGCCCTGTACCCTTCTTAATCCAGTGTCTGCTGTTAGGGTCCACATTTTAATTAACATATGCCTACAGAAGTGGGATCCTTGTCCTCGTAAGCATCACTGGTCCTCAGCCATCTCCTCAATCTCTCACAGTGTTGGCTTCAAGCGCCACACCCCCGGGGACCTACCTCGCCTCTTCAGCAGGCTTACGTGCTACAGCACGGGAGGGGGTGATGGTAACAACTCGGCATCACTGGGCGAACGACCTCCATGATGCAGGTTACCGGCCAAGGCGGATGAAGTTTCCCAAGGAACTCAGTGGCTTTGCGTTCGTGTCCAAGGCGAGAGACGAGCCACCTTGATGGAGGACACGGGCTGGGGGCTGGCATGGAGAGGGATGGGCTCCGCCATGCGACATTGCCCCCAAAAGACACTCCATGATTATGAACATGACAGCCACTTAGGATAGTCTTAGATTCCAGAAAAGAAATATAGAGAGAGGTAGATAGTATCAGAGAGAGAGAGAGAGAAAGAAAGAGAGAAAGAGAGAGAGAGAGAGAGAGAGAGAGAGAGAGAGAGAGAGAGAGAGACAGACAGAGAGACAGACAGACATCGACAGATAGACAGACAGACAGACCGACCGAGAGAGAGAGAGAGAGACAGACATACAGACAGACAGACGGACACAAACACAGACGGACGGACAGACATCGACAGACAGACAGACATCAACAGACAGACAGACATCGACAGACATCGGCAGACAGACAGGCAGACATCGACAGACAGACCGGCAGATAAACAGACCGACAGACGGATAGAGAAATTCAGGGATACAGCTACAGCAAAACATTATTCATATTTCAAAAGAAGACATCGAAATCAGAGCATTTTGAAATGCTGCTAATAGTGTATGGTATGAAATCAGTTGAAGTGTAACACGAACACAAAGTCATGAGAGAGAGAGAGAGAGAGGAGAGAGAGAGAGAGAGAGAGAGAGAGAGAGAGAGAGAGAGAGAGCTAGAGAGAGAGAGAGAGAGAGAGAGAGAGAGAGAGAGAGAGAGAAGAGAGAGAGAGAGAGAGAGAGAAACACAGACACAGATAGAGACAGAGACACAGACAGACAGATAAACAGACAAGCAGTCAGAACAGAGGCAGACAAAGACAGAGACAGACACAGACAGAGATAGAGAGAAGAGAGGAGACACACTTTTCAACAGTGAATCGATAAACCTACTGCAGAACTGAGCACAGAGTAAAAAATAAAAAAAACAAAAATCGCTTTTCTTTGTCGGGATAGTTGCTGACAGGCTCCACCATGTACGACATTATTCTATGCTTGTGTTTGCTCTTGCGTGAGTTTGTGTGTGCGTGCGTGCGTGCGTGTGTGTGTGTGTGTGTGTGGTGTGTGTGTGTGTGTGTGTGTGTTGTGTGTGTGTTGTGTCTTTGATAGCGTGTGTCAATCTCTACAGAAACACAGCATGCCACTATGTTGAGGAGGCAAAGAAACGGCCATGGTCTTAGGGGGTCCTCTCTTACTGCTTGCGTGATGACGATGTACAACGTGGCATTCACGTAAGTAGTAAAAGAAGACCAGCCATACGTTCTGTGTGAAAAACAACAACAACAACAACATCAGATAAAGCGGGTACAAGATTGATAATTAGAGCTAACATTGGCCGTTTTAATCTTTGCACACCAAGCACAGTGTCTCTCTGGGCGGCAGACCAGGGAGATTGACGCAGGGTGTAAAGATGGAAGTGGCCACAGAACAAAAAAACCCAAAAACAAAACAAACACCAACCACCCACCCATCCACCCAGCCAACCAGCAAACCAAACAACAAACCAACCAACCTGCTTATTCAATGTACCATCTAAAAATAAAAGTTTGACTTTGACTTTGACCAACCAGCCAGCCAACCAACCAACCAACCAGCCAGCCATCCAACCAATCAACCAACCAGCCAACCAACCAACCAGCCAACCATCAACCAACCGACCAATCAACCAACAAAGCAATCATCCAACCAATCAGCCAACCAATCAACCAACCAGCCACCAACCAATCAACCAACCAGCCAACCAGCCAACCATCAAACTAACCAACCAGCCAGCCAACCAGCCAACTAACCACCCAACCAGCCAACCAGCCAACCAACTAGCCAGCCAGCCTACCAACCAAACAGCCAACAATCCAACTAACCAACCAACCAACCAACCAACCAAACACTACCACCAGCAACAGTTTTCAGAATGCGTGTAACAATAGAAACAGCGGGTTGCTTTTTCATGAGCAGGGAGTCGATAAGGAAACTGTCAGAAGGTTAGAACTACACAATGGTAAGATTGTGTTGTAGTCGTCACTTGTAGCGCACATAAAAGTCGGGGCCAACTGCACACAAGATAACTAAAGCAGCCTAGACATCACAGTAATATAATTATGATAGACAATTTATGACAGTCACGATGAAGAGACATAACAGCCAGAAACTTGACACCTTCGAGAAAAACTGGACAGTTTACCAAATCATGAAGTTTGTTAAGAAATCAAACTGATCACCAATTATGGCACCACCAAAAGCAAGCATTGCAAAATCGTATCTCGCTGTGGAAAAATGCGTATCCCAAACCAACACCATGATGTGACCTGAGCAGAAAACACAGCCTCGCATAATCCCATTTCTAAAGAAAGGGAAACCTTAGAGAGTGCCAGAATTGCAGAATGAGCCTTATAAGCCACCTAAGAAAGACGAAGCCAACAACAGCAACAACAACAGCAACAACAACAAACCCAAATGGAAGAAGCGCCAGCAGACGACCTAGCTGGCTTCAAACATTCAACAAGAACAACTGAGCCCATTCTTCAGGATCATCAGTGACCCTCCACCATGAAATGAGTAACATTGCACCTGACCCACTTTTATTTTTTGCTAGGATGCATTTAAAAAATACATCTCCAACACCAGAAAGATTCCGTTTCACAACTTTATTGACCTCGGTAAAGCTTTCGACAGAGTGTGTGTGGCATGATGGCCTGTATGTGGCAAACCCTCAGAACTTTCAACGCCGAGAAAGGATTGGTGCAGATCCTTCAGGCACCCTACAACAATGCCAGCAGTGCTGTCCTGATGAATAGCAAGATCGGAGATGTCTGTCAAGAAACAAGAGAAATCAGGCAAGGCTGCAGCAGCAGCAGCAGCAGCAGCAGTTGTAGTAGTAGTAGCAGCAGCAGCAGCAGCAGCAGCAGCAGCAGCAGTAGTAGTAGTAGCAGCAGCAGCAGCAGCAGCAGCAGCAGCAGCAGCAGTAGTAGTAGTAGCAGCAGCAGCAGTAGCTGTAGTAGTAGTAGTAGTAGTAGTAGTAGTAGTAGTAGCAGCAGCAGCAGCAACAGCAGCAGCAGCAGCAGAAGCAGCAGCAGCAGCAGCAGCAGCAGCAGCAGCAGCAGCTACTAATGAGATTTTATTTTCTTGGTAAGAAATGTATCACGAAGCCACCAAAAAATCGACCAAAACGACAATCCACGTAAAACATTACTCTATTCATCCGTATAGTTTCCATACCCACTTTCCTAACTTCAACTACTCTCATCAAAGCTCACCATGTCCTCTCATCTCCCTCACACCCCCCCCCCCCCCCCCAACACACACACACACCACCCTCACCTCCCAGCTCCATCCTTTCGAGTGACGTGGCGTGACGTGAGAGGAGGCTGAAGATGACGGCTTCTGCTAGACTGGGAAGGAGCCGGCAACGCCCATACCCTCATTACCCGCATCCTCATTACCCGCATCCTCCCACATACCCTTCCCCGCCAAACTGGTTTCTCATACAAACTTGTATTGCTCATTATCGTCAGATCACATACAGAGCTTGAATAGGGAGGAAGAAAGACGTGGGAGCAGCCAGCCAGCCAGCCAGCCAGCCAGCCAGCCAGCCAGCCAGCAGACAGACAGACAGACAGACAGAAGACGAGTGGGATGGAGATCCTCAAAGACTGGGGCCGACCTTGACAAGGCTGTGAGGTACTGCTCTGCTGGGAAAGGCTAAAAGACAGACGGGCCTGGAGAAAACTGCCGACCAACACGTCCTGCCTCTCCCTCCTCTCCTCTCCCCTCTGCTCCCCTCCTCTCCTATCCTATCCCACCCTATTCTACCCTATCTTATCCTACACTCTCCTCTCTCCTCTTCTCCTCTCCCCTCTTCTCCTCTCCTCTCCCATCCCATCCTATCCTATCCTATTTTATCCCATCCTATCTTATCCCATCCTATCCTATCTTATCCCATCCTATCTATCCCATCCTATCGTATCCCATCCTATCCTATCTTATCCCATCCTATCTTATCGTATCCCATCATATCCCATCCTATCTTATCCCATCCTATCCCATCCTACCCCATCCCATCCTACCCCATCCTACCCCGTCCGATCCCATCCTACCCCACCATATCCCATCCAACACTATCCCAAACCATCCTACCCTATCCCACCCCATCCCATCCTATCCCAACCTATCCTACCCCACCCGATCCTACTCCACCCCATCCTATCCCATCCCATCCTATCCTATCCTATCCTATAATTTCTTATCCTATCCTAATCTATCCTATCCTATTCCATCCTAGCCCGACCTAGCTGTCTTCGGTGTTGAACAGAAGCCACAACAACAACAACAACAGCGGCAATGTTCTTGCTAACGTATAGTCACAGAAGTGAGAGAATCCATGTCCAAGATAAAGGTGATGTTCTCATGGGTGTGCGTGTGTTTGGGTGAATGGAGGTGGTGCATTCTGTACAGGGTTGTCCTCCCCCCCCCCCTCCCCCCGCTAGAGTTTCTGGAGTTGATCTTCGCATGGATGGTGGATGTATAGTCTCTAAGAAAAAAATTGTGCCTTTGTACCAGTGTTTGCCGTGTGTTGGATTGGATTGGATTGTATGGTGTCGCATTTGTATTCCCTTGTGCTATGTTGTATTGAATTATTTGTGTGTTGTGTTGAACTATATTCAGTGTAATATTTGTGTGCTATGTTGAATTATATTCAGTGTAATATTTTGTATTGTATTGTATTGTACAGTTTGGATCTGAAAAAAAAAGTTACACAATCTTCTGCATGGAATTCGGAAAGAACACATTATCTTAGAGCAGTATCATCCATTTTTGTCCTATCTGTTCGTGGGTTTTTTCATCTTAAAAGTCCACCTCATTAAAAATTTTCCAGGACGATGTAAATTTTCGCCAAGGATAAAACTACCAGTGATTAAACTTTAATAGGCCATTGTGTGCTTGTGGGAACAAATGACAAATTTTACGAAACCGCATACACACGGGGATTGGTTGTAAAAAACCACATGGGTGCTCATTCTAGTATTCTCGAACTAAAAGAATAAATGCATGCTACACACAGAATCGGCCGACCTTTGAGCTCACCTAAAAAGGACTTGCACCCAGGCAACCATCCAGTACTTGGTGGATGTTTAGGACAGTTCCGTTTTAGACGAGCAGAGCACCTGCAGACCTGTTGGCTGCCCACCTGGGTGCTTTCACTGCTAGACCAGAAAGCTGGCAGTACTGAGATGCGTTCTGGGTCTGATGGCCCATGTCCTCTTGGATGACAAAGCTAAGGGTGTTTTCCATTGGTATTATACGCCATTCCAAACCTTCTTTAATTTCGAACGCTCAGACAGCAAGCATTGTTTGTCTGTCAAAGGTGTGAACATGCGTTGCGCTGCCGTTCAGCGCCTGACAAGTCAGGCCCAGCACATCCGAGTTCGGTTTGGGGAAGAATCTTGTTACATTTAAAGTCTTTCTGGGGGGGGGGGGGGGGGGGGGGGGGGGGGCGGGGGAGGCAGAAGAATGAACCAAGAAGTAAAACAAAAATAGACAAGAAGGAGGTGACATGAAGAAAAGGAACGAGGCAACAACAAAGAGAATGATAGAAAAGAGGGAATTCCTAGCTCAGAATTTGCAGAACGTAGGGATGCTATTTATAATGGCAGGCTCCCGGCATCATTATCACACTTTGCAGGCGCCCATACGTCATTCAGAACTGCTCATACTCAGGTCTGAGTCGGTATAAACGACCAAGTGTGCGGCTGTAACAGACACAGCCGGGTGAACTGTATGCCTGTACTATACCACTAGATGACGATGTGGACGCAGAGTGCATCCAGAAGGAAGGTGGCAGGATGGTTAAGACGTTTTCCTGCCAACAAGTAAACCGTTAGGTTCTGGGTTCGATCCCCAGCCTCGCCCTTTCCTCCCAGTTTGACAAAAAAAATCGAACTGAATGTCAACTTCCTTCGGATGAGACTATAAACCGAGGTCCCGTGTGTGAACGCATGCAGAACATCTTGCGCACACGTTAAATCCTGTTCCGCTTTTCGAAAGAGTAGGCCATTGTGTGCCGGTGGGAACAGATGACAAATTTTTAAAAATCCGCATACATACGCATAAAAAAAAAATTTTAATGTCATCTGAGCGCTTTGATTTGTTGCTTTACAAGATTCAGCGCTATATAAATTCCATACATTATTATTATTATTTGCTCAGAGTGCATTAGTGCGGTTCAGTGTCTCTGTCCCTAGCTGAGAGTGTGGACTGGAAAGTATGCGCCTCTTCAAAGTTACTGTGGCTGTTTTGTTGTGTCTTTGTTTCAAAGGCGTCCTTACAGATGGATTATACGAGGAGTATTTCTATGGGGAACAAATGCCTTAACATATATGTGAATCTCTCTCTCTCTCTCTCACACACACACACACACACACACACACTGTCACGGTTCCCCATAATTCCGTGCTAGTCCTATGTGTGCGTACGCGTGCGCGTGGGTGTCTGTCTGTTTTGTCTATTGTCCTAGAGTCTGTTCTGTGTGCACATACGCATTTTTCACGTATAATTATGCTAAACTCCAGCTAGGTTCTACGTCCATTCCCTCTTTTCTGCAATTTTGCAGGCAGCTTTAACCTTTTGTGAAGTTCCTGGTCGTGATTGAGGGTTTGGATAGTCAGATGAGTGGCGGTAGCTTTAAATAGGAAGAAGGTATTGACTTGAGGAGGAGGAGAGTCAGACTTTGGCCAGAAGAGGTTCGTGGTCGCCGTTCCAGCGTTGGCTGTTGGGCGCTTCGCAGCATAACATCTCCAATTGGAGAGAGAGAGAGAGGGGGTGGGGGGATGGGAGCAGTTGCTCTTGGAGAAGGTCAGGCTTCCGTGGTTCTGCGTGTCAACGGTTCGGTTCTTCGTTCTGTGTTCCGACGTCGCCTGTCTGTTCAGTGTCTTCCTTGGGGTGTAGGATAAAAGTGCTCCTCTTTCCTCCCCGGCACCGTGGTCGAGTGGTTTAGGCGGTCAACTCGTGATCCAGAGGTCGCGGGTTCGATCCCCGCTCGGCTCGGTGTTGTGTCCTTGGGAAAGACACTTTACTCCTATTTTCCTCACTCCACCCAGGTGTACAAGTGGGTACCAGCTCTGCTGGGGAAGTATCTGGCGACAGACTAGCGTCCTGTCACAGGGGTGGTGAAAAACCATCAGTTCGCTTAACGCTACAGAAACCGGGATAAGCTCCGGCTCTATGGGCCTTCTGGCTCGAAAGAACATACTTTTTTACTTTCCTCCCCAGTGACAGGTTCCTCTGTGTGTGCCTCCTCCAGCTGTGGGGCAAGTCTTAGGAGGCTCCTGCCTGGTGTGTCCTGAAGAGTAGGCCACTGTGTGCCGGTGGGAACGGGTGACAAAAATTGACAACAACACTGCGTACAAACGGGGATTGGATGGGAAAAAATGTACCCCCGAGTGCTTATTCCATTATCTTCGAAATAAAAGAATGGAAAAATAATAAATGAAGAGCGCAACTAGAGGGTTGTCCTCTTCTCCCCTTTCTCCCCTCCTCCTCCCTACTCTCCCCTCCTCTCCCCTCCTCTTCCCTACTCTCCCCTCCTCTCCCCTCCCTCCCTCTCTCTCCTCTCCCCTCCTCCCCTCCCCTCCTCTCCCCTCCTCTCCCTCCTCTCCCTCCTCTCCCCCTCCTCTCCCCTCCTCTCCCTCCTCCCTCCCTCCTCTCCCCTCCCTCCCTCTCCTCTCCCCTCCCTCCCCTCCTCTCCCCCCTCTCCTCTCCCCCCCTCCCTCCTCCCTCTCCTCTCCCTCCTCCCTCCCCTCCTCTCCTCTCCCCTCCTCTCCCTCTCTCCTCCTCTCCCTCTCCCCCTCCTCTCCTCTCCTCCTCCTCTCCCTCTCTCCTCTCCCCTCCTCTCCCCTCCTCCTCCTCTCCCTTCCCCTCCTCCTCCCTACTCTCCTCTCCTCTCCTCCCTCCCTCCTCTCCCCTCCTCCTCCTCCCTCTCTCCCTCCTCTCCCCTCCTCTTCCTCCTCTCCTCTCCCTCTCCCCTCCTCCTCCTCCTCCTCCTCTCCCTCCTCTCCCTCCTCCTCTCCCCTCCTCTCCCCTCCTCTCCTTCTCTCCTCTCCTTCCTCTCCTCTCCCCTCCTCTCCTCTCCTCTACCTCTCCTCTCTCCTCCCTCTCTCCCTCCTCTTCCTCTCCTCTCCACCTCTCCCTCCTCTCTCTCCCCCCTCTCTCCCCTCCTCCTCCTACTCTCCTCTCCTCTCCCCTCCTCTCCTCTCCTCTTCTCTCCTCTCCCCTCCTCCTCCCTACTCTTCTCTCCTCTCCCCTCTCTTTTCTCTCCCCTCCTCCCTCCTCTCCACCTCCTCTCCTCCTCCCTCCTCTTCCTCCTATCCTCTCCTCTCCTCTCCCCTCCTCTCCTCTCTCTCTCTCTCCCACTCCTCACCTCTCCTCCTCCTCTCCTCTCTCCCTTCCTCTCTCCTCCTCTCTCTCCTTCTAGCTCCTCTCCTCTCTCCTCTCATCCCTCTCCTCTCCTATTTCCTACTCCTCGGATCACCCTTCCCCATTGTATCCATTCACCGTCTCCCACACTCACATCTCTCCTCCGTTTCCTACCCTGGACCATCACAGTCCTTGAATCATTCCATCTCCCACTCAGTTCACCTTCGACGCCTTGAGACCTCAGCAGTCTGACTACACGACCGTCTAGTGTGTTAGTGTGGGCTGGTTGGTGGGGGTGTGAGCCTGTTTCAGAACTGGTAGGGACAGGGGTGGGGGATATACAGTTACAATTTAAAGCGAGTCTGAAGTGGAATGTGTGCGTTTGATTTTATCGGGAAATGTGCAACAGGAAAGTCTGGAACTTTTGTTTTAACTTACGTGTTCTGCGCTTGTTGTTGTTGTTGTTGTTGTTGTTGTTGTTGTCGGGAAGGGAGGTAGAGTGGGAAGGGAAAGGGTGGGGGGTTTAGCGGGTGTAAAAGAGGACAAAATCGTGGGTATTTTTTTTTTAGAATAAAAGAAATTGCTAGATGCAAATATGGAGATTTCCTTGCGTGAATTTAAAGAAATTAGGTTGTAAAGCATGTCACGCACACAAACACACATACACACACATACACAGTCACACCACATACACACACAACACACACCACACACACACACAAACAACACACACACAACACACAACACACACACACCACACACACACACACACACACACACACACACACAACACACCCACACACACACACCACACACCACTCACACACCTGATGAAGACTGAACCTGAGACGGAAGCCCAGAACATCTCCTTTCCACACACAGTACATGAAGCAATCTTCAAAGGTGATGTTCAGATGTCCAGCCCGAGAACTGACGGGCAGCAGGGTGGCATAGGCCATGTCGACACTGTCGAGGCCAGAGAAGACCAGCTGATGGCCGGGGGTCCTGAGGGTCAGTCTGGCTTCCTTGGGAATCATCATGTTCTCCAGGCTGACCAGAGCACTGTGGTGCTGAGGTACGGGCAGGGTCACCGTGGCGTTGAGGCCTTCGGGAAGGTAGCCGTCGGCGTAGTGAGGCGTCTGCACATAGCCTGCTCACAGACCAAGAAAGTGTTTTGTTAGAAGAAAAAAAAAGGTGGAGTTATGGTGCATTCTATTGCACTGTGTGTTGCTTCATGTATTGTTCCATTTCAATGTTATGCGATGTACTTTTTGGGGACGGGATAGCTCGGTGGTCAGAGCACTCGCTTTCTCCCAAGCTAGGGTTAAGCAGCGTTGAGCATGATTACCAAGTGTTTGGGGTGATCGTTTGCGCGCCTTGGCTTCAGTACAGTTCCCCCAGTTCACCCAGCTGTAAATGGGCACCTATCTGCCCTCTTTAAGGTCAGGGAAGGTAAAGCAGCGAGGGAGAGGAGATGGGCGCTGCCCTCAATACTCTGGCCTCTGGAGAAGCTGAGGTCTCTGCTGCCTTGCTCCTCAGTGACCACATAGGTCATGGAAACACCTTTACCTTTAAGGTACTGCAGTGTAATGGGTTTTTTTTTTTAATGTGTGCGGCCCTATGTTCCCCAGGAAATCCAAAGGCATAAGTCAAGTAAGTCAAGTGTATGTGTGTTTTTTTATGATGTGTTGTACTGTGATGCATTTGTAGTCTCGGGTGAACGTATTGCGTGACATTCAGACTGATTCCCCCAGATGAGGATCTATAGCCATACTATGTGGCCATCACATCGCGTGTCTGGCTGTGGGCCTGCGGGAAGGAAGGCTTCGCCAAGCTCTGCTTGGGTCGATTCTTAACAGCCTCAGCCAGCCCCACTCACTGCTTCTGCTTCAATTCAATTTAACGTCTGTTCACTCTTAGTGATATTAGTCTGATTCTGCTCGCGGGCTGCACGTGCTGACACAGGAGAGGAACATCTCCAAGGGCTGCGCCTTTCAGAGTTACCAGCAGCTAGGTCTTCTTCTTCATCGTCGTGGAACGCTCAAACAGCAACTCCTGCTGTTTTCCATATGAGCGAAAATGCGTCCCGCTGCCGTTGAGCGCCTGACAAGTCAGGCTCATCAGCACATCCGACTTCGGCGTAGGACACAATTATGATCTTTTAAGTCTTTCTGGCAAAGAAAGGACCAAGAAGGCAGAAAACAGACAAGGAGGAGGTGACAGGAAGAGAAGGCGCAAGTAGAAACAAAGAGAGGGATAGAAAAGAGGGAATTCCTCGCAGAGAATTTCCGGAAGGTGGGGGATGCTATCTATACTGACAGGCCCCCTGATATCTCCATTTATTTATTTATTTATTCTTTTATTTCGAGGATAATGGAATAAGCACTCATGTGCTTTTTTTCCCCATCCAGTCCCCCCGTGTGTATGCAGTTTTGTCAATTTTGTCATCCGTTCCCACCGGCACACAATGGCCTACTCTTCCGAAAAGCAGAACGGGTTTTAACGTGTGCGCAAGATGTTCTGCATGCGTTCGCACACACGGGGGGCCTCGGTTTATAGTCTCACCCGAACGACTTTTATGGGAGAGACTGGAGTCTGCACTGATGTTAACTCCAGGGGGAAAATACCCCCTTGAACGGGGACTGTGGCCCCCTACAGTGACGGGTGCTAAAGGAGAGGACTGGCCAGGGCTGGCTGGCTGGCTGGCTGGCTGGCTGCTGCCCCACCCTGTGCAGGAGTGTAGTGATGCACCGTCAGCGGGTCTGTCGTTCTGCCCTTCACCGCCAGCCGGAAATAGTCGTGCGCACTCCCGTTCTTCACATTCACGTAGATCAGCAGCTCGTCCGTTTCGCCTTGGAAGAACCGAGCGTGCAACGTGTCGCAAATGTTGAAGAGAAACTTAAGGGTAGGCTTCGTCTTCACTGTGCTGTTCATCTGGAAGACATAGAACACATCCTTCCCAGTGGTGCACTGTCTCTCCATCACCTTACACGCGCTACCCTTCGCTTTGGTCGTGCGCCATCGGATCCAGCAGAAGTAGTTTTGATTGTGTGGGTTGCCATCGCGGGGCAGATAGTAGCTGTTTTGATGGAGAATAAACGTGAGTGGTTTGTCCGTCACGAGGCTTAGAGAACTGTTTCGTCTCAAGCAGTCCCACACTGTATACCCGGAATGCGTTGCCTTGCTTTCTGGTGTGGCAAACGCGCTGCTTGGCAGGAAAAGACCGTTCAGGGATGCGTTGTTCAGGCCCTGTACATCAATCCCTGCAGAACTGGAACTTGAAGAAACGTCGCCCTGGTCTCTGTGGGTGGCATGCAACGTCTGTGGGGTATGACTGTCGGTGCTGGGAGGTCCTGCTGAGGTTCCGTAACTGTCAGACAGCGCTTCCTCGGCTCCTGATTGTCTGTTCCATGGGAAAGTTGAAGACGTTGTCCCTGTGACCGTTTCCTCCCATGCCCTGCCCGACTTTTCAGCCTGACAGGTGGAGATGACAACACCTGGTCCAGAAAGTGTCACCACCTTCAGCCAGAGCCATGACATGACAATGGGGACGGTCATGTGCTTGTCTGAGTGGAAAGCCATCATCAGCTCTTGTTGGGGCACTTGCTGCGCCTAGAAAAGGATCCTGTTTTCTGGCAGCTGTGTTGAACATAAAAGAAATATTTCGTAAAAAAATTAAGATGTTTATCAAAACTGTAAAGAAAAGACAGAGCTATCAACAAAAATGAGAGAGAATGAAAAAGTGAAGTAAGGACAAAATAGACAAACTAAAAATAACAAAAAGATGGCATTGATAATCATAGAAATAATCAAACACTCGGCTCTTTTACATT
Source organism: Rapana venosa (assembly GCA_028751875.1). Taxonomy (NCBI): domain Eukaryota; kingdom Metazoa; phylum Mollusca; class Gastropoda; order Neogastropoda; family Muricidae; genus Rapana; species Rapana venosa. Next base: position 4,024,290 of record CM054141.1, read on the forward strand.
ACTGCAATACTGTTAAAACTTACCTTACTTTCAAGATTTTGCCAGTTAAACAGTAAAAAGGAGTTAGAAAAAGAACTGGACCTTGATCAGCACCAAGAGAACTTGAAAACAGTCACTACATTCGCCTTCAGTACTTGTGCAGAAGTAGGATTTTTAAAAAAATCCTTTAATAATGGGATTTCTTATTTATTTTCCAGCACAGAAAAGGATACAGAAATCCTTCACAAAGAGGGCTCCCGGGCCCGATCAAAAGCCTGACTGAAATCAAGACTTGGACTCAGGCATAGACACAAGAAAAAATGAATGAACAAAAACAAATACACATCAAGCCAACTACAAGTAGTACTCTATTCTTGTTCTTCACTCTTGTCTACATCTAAAGTCTTCCTATATAATATAGTTTATTGAAAACATTAGCTGACAAAATAAGCTTTTTTCGGAGAAAGATATCAGATACAGCAGTTCCGAAAAAAAATATTGAAACTAATTACACGATGATCAAACACGCTCTAAACATAGATATGTGTATCATTTAGAATGATTATTTGTCTGTTTCCATAAAACGTAGATTTGTTCTAAATGTACCATTTCAAAATGATTTCATGCCATGATGTTTTACTTGGTTTCATTTCCATGTGATTTTCATGACAGATTATACGTTTTGGTGTCATGTTATGCTTTTATGATTCACTGATGGTTTTCTGATCCTTTGCTTTTGTGTTTTGTTGTTGTTGTTGTTGTTGTTGTTGCTGCTGCTGCTGCTGCTGCTGCTTGCTGCTATCAATATGCATCGTTATTTTTCCTGTTCTTGTTTTAGATCACTTTTTGTGCTGTTTTATTTTCTTTCTTTCACTGTTTTCTGATGGATATTCATTTTTCCCCCGTTATCTTTTGATTTTCATTCCTTTCTTGCTGCGGCTACACCATATCATAACAGAACCGGGCTGTTTGCCTTCTTGCCACAGCGCCAAGCCAACAATCGACAGACACACACACACTGTAAAGCTGCCGTGAGGCCACCAGTTTAAGGAAACATGCACCAGTTTTGGATTGCCTCAGATATCTTCAGGAAAACCATGAATTCAAGTTTCGGGTGTGGTGTTGTTGTTGTTGTTGTTGTTGTTGCTGCTGCTGCTGCTGCTGCTACTGGTATTTTTCGTTCCTCGGCTACAGCTCCGAGGTACACCAGTGGTGACATTTTGCGACTGACTGGTTTTTTCCCCCACCATGAAGGTAGCCGCAATCTAGTTCAGGGATGTCTGCTGGGTATGTACGTGTTTCTGAAACTCGCCGAACGCTGGCATGAATTACAGGATCTTTAACGTGCATCTTTGACCTTCTGCATGTGTGTATAATACTAAAAAGGTAAGGAGGTAAAGGTGTCCCATAACCTATAAGGTCGTAGGGGAGCAAGGCGTCAGAGGCCTCACTTCTCTAGGGCCAGCATATTGAGGGCGGCGCCCATCTCCTCTCCCTCGCTGCTTTACCTTCCCTGACCCTAAAGAGGGCAGGTACCCATTTACAGCTGGGGAACTGGGGGAACTGTACTGAAGCCAAGGCGCGCAAACGGTCACCCATCCAACTGGTAACCATGCTCGACGCTGCTTAACTTGGCTGGGGGAAAGCGAGTGCTCCGACCACTGAACTATCCCGTCCCCATGTGTGATACTACACGAAGGGAATTAGGTAACTGGCAGGTCAGCATTCGAAGTTGGGAGATGGTAAACATCTCCACCCTTAATTTCATTGACAGACGCCGCCGAGATTCGAACCCAAGTCTGTATAGACCACGGGGCTGAAGTGGAGGGGTGATAAGTGTGATCACGTTTGCATGCACACCCACATGCACGCACTTACACACAGGCTTATGACCACCACCACCCCTTCCCTAGCACACTTACTCACACACGCCCATCAACTTACATTCACACAACGCGCGCTCGCGCGTGAACACACAAAGACAGGCACGCATACACACACACACACACACATAAACACACACTCACACACGCGCGCGCGACCACACGAACACAGGCACGCATTCATGTACACACGCACACACGGCCAAGCAGACAGACAGATGAACAGACAAATACATTCTCAACCCTGCCCTCAAGACACACACACGCACACACACACACACACACACACCACACACACAACACACAACACACGCACGCACGCAGCACCACGCACGCACGCACGCAACGCACGACACGCACGCACGCACGCACACACAAAACACACACACACACACACACACACACACACACAACGCCAACACATACAAAGCTTCTCAGAAACTTCACAAAACAAAACAAAATAAACCCAACCCAAAAACACAAAACTAGAAAATGAACCAAAACAAAACACAGTTGAAAAATCTAAAAAACAACAACAAAACCCCGACCACAAAACACACAATATCTGAAACAACAATGCAACGACTCTTGTCAATAGAATCAGTGGAAGCATTATCTTAGCAGCAGAGAAAGAAGCGACACTAGAACGATAGGCTCTAACAGTGATGCGGGCATGAGACAAGAAACTACAGCACTAGGTACACAATGTGACGGCTCTCCTCTTTGAACTGCTTAGACACTGAAGTACTTGTACTCTGCCGCGGTGCATTGTTCTGAAAAAAGAAAGAAAAAGAAAGAAAGAAAGACACCTACTGTGTGTAACTCGTCGCTACCTTTGATGGGTTCGTGTGTGTGTGTGTGTGTGTGTGTGTGTGTGTGTGTGTGTGTGTGTGTGTGTGTGTGTGTGTGTGTGTGTGTGTGTGTGTGTGTGTGTATGTGTGTAGGGGGGGGGGGAGAGGGTGATGGGATTATAGTATGTGTGTGTGTGGGGGGGGGCGGGGATTGTGTGTGTGTGT
>CM054141.1:4032167-4082167 GCA_028751875.1 Rapana venosa
CTTCAGTACAGTCCACCAGTTTACCCAGTTGTAAATGGATTACCTGCCCTCTTCGGGGTTTGGAAAGGTGAAGTAGCGAGGGAGAGGAGATGGGCGCCGCCCTCAATATGCTGGCCCCTTGAGAAGCTGAGGTCTCTGACGCCTCGCTCCCCCAAAACCGCATAGGTTTTACATTCCTATAGCTGATGACCCCTTTACTCTGTTCTCATTCTATGTTATACACCTTGCATTATTATTATTTTATTATTTATTGTTTTATTTCGAGGATAATGAAATAAGCAATCATGTGTTGTTGTTTTTTTACATGAAGTCCCCGTGTGTAAGTAGTTTTGTAAATTTTGTCATCCGTTCCCACGGGCATACTATGGCCTACTCTTCCGAAAAGCGGAACGGGTTTTAACGTGTGCGCAAGATGTTCGGCGTGAGTTCGTACACGGGACCTCGGTTTATAGTCTCATCCGAAGGACTTTTGAATACATTCCGACAAATGGTGATCTCCTTGCAGTCATTTAAATTCTTATCAAGAATGACTTTGAATGGGCATATTATTCCAAGCACTGTTGATTGAATGAGTTTGCCATACCATTGTAAAGGGATTTTTTTTTTAACTGAGAGGAGGCTAGTTTTCAGTTTCTTGGCAGTGTTTTTTGCCAATCTGACAGCCCCAACATACATCAGCTACCGCAAAGACGTTTCACTTTGCCGCTGGTTTTACTGTATCAGTACTATACCTTCACATTTAAACCTGTTCCACTTTTCGTAAGAGGCCGTTGTGTGCCGGTAGGAACGGATAACAAAATTTACAAAACTGTATACACACTGGGACAAGATGTAAAAAAAAAAGCACATGGTTGCTTATTTCATTATGCTAGATATGAAAGAATAAATAAAATAATACCTGATGATGGTCATGATGATGATCACGATAGTGACAGAACTGATAACTGTGCAGGCAATGAGACTAAGACAGCGCATACAGAGTGTGTGAATTATGCTGAAGATGTTATTGAAGTTCAACAAACTCTTATTACATGCGCTGGTGTTGTCTTCCCATCGTTTTCTCTGTCTGCCCCTTCGTTTCCCTCCTTTTTAACCCTTACAGTACTGGATATCTGCTGACAATTACTTCCCCTGTCCTGAATTTCTGCCCCGGCTGTCTACCCTTCAGTCCTGTCAGCCGGTTTCCCAGCGATAAGAGTAGCAGGGGAGGGGATGTTTATAGTGGTCAGTCATGCGGCTAACTGGCGTCAACATCAACTGGCATCAACATCAAGGGCTAACTGGCATCAAGGGAGGGGATGTGTATAGTGGTCAGTCATGCGGCTAACTGGCATCCAGGAGACTCTGGTAAATAGTTGTGTTAAGGCAAACACTGTTTCTCCTTTCCCAGGAGAATGTTTATAAGCTTCCTGGGTTGGTATACTTTAGTAGAGGGAGTATCTTTAACTTGCACCGTTTTTCTTTGCCACTTGTCCTGCCCAAAATGGAGGAAGACTGACCAATTTTCTGATGACAAAATTTATCAACATTTTGACCTGTTTGAGTTGAATGAAGAGGGAAAAGAAGATATTAATGCTGCTATAAATCGTGACAGTGATAGTGATAGTGGTGATGAACTAGACAATGAGTATTTGCCACTTATTTATCACTGGCATTGTTTCAAGATTTTCCTCACCCATGTCACCTATGTGTGACATGTGACAGAGGATGCAGACAAGTGACAAGTACATAAGTGTATAGCAGTAGAACCCTGAAGAAAAAAGTAGTGTAGTGTTTGTGTTTTTGGTTGTGATAACCTCCGTAACTGATTCAAAACAGACATAAACATTTCTCTATTGCATGGCTGTTTACTTGAATGAAACCGACATAACAGTTGAGGTGACAATGAGTACTGTGACAATCAGTGTGACAGGATACCTTGCTCTGCGCAAGTGATGGAGATATTGAGGACATCAAACTGTAAGTTACTTCATTTTTGGCATGCTCATCTCTTATCAATCGTTCGTTTGCATGCATTTGTCATCAATTGTTTGTATGGGACATAGGAAATGTCACATTTGTTGACACCTGTCACATACATCACACACACACAAAAGCAAAGTGCTAGTCTTAAAGAAAATCTACATTCAATTCTGCACACAGCAGTATGTAACACTTACTATTTTATGCTTTAATGCAAAATTGTATGTAAGATTTACCGAGGTACCCGTTTCGCACTCTTCTGCACCTCAAAAACCCAGGAATTGAAGGCAAATTCGACTGCGCCGGTTTTCCTCCTGACAGGACTGAAGGGTAGCAGGAAGCTGAGCCGGAAAACCGGCTTGCCGTACTGAAAGGGTTGGTCATGATCTCTTCATTCGGCTCCATGGCCTTGTCAGCTTTGGTTTTCTCTTCCTCCTTGCTTATGTGATCTCTGTACAAGATAAGTAAGAAGCTTGTAAAAGCATTTCACCTCCATTGCCTGTATCCTTCTTTCAATATCTGCTGTTATCTTTTTATTTTTACGTTTTACATGCATACAAAGTATAAGACTAAACCAGGGAACGAATCAATCTGATCTTGAAGACGATTGCAATGTTCTTGTCTTTAAAATGGCTTTCAGTTTGGTCATTGCAGCTTCGGTGTGGGCTTTCCTAGAGAGAACTTCAGATTTGTTAGCCTTCATTTGATACTGTGGCTCCGACATATTCCAAGCTATGGGCAGTCTCAATTTTCGTGTTGTCTATAGTAATGTCCCTGCTGATGTCATTGGCACTATTGGTCATCAATTGGGTTTTCTCTGCACTGATCTGCACACCATGTGCTGAAGAGGCCTGATCAAGAGAACTTACCAGCCAGCCGCCTTGGAACAGTGGTTAGTGCCTTGGCTTACAGGCTGGAAGGTCGCGGGTTCTAATCCCATGAGTCACAGGGCTTTTTCAGACTCCGGCCGGCTCCTATCCAGAGTGAGTGTGCTGTGGGCTTAGAGGGAAGACTGGGACCACACAGTCAAGCTTCAGCCACTCTATGGATGCGAGATTGAGAGAGTTTAGCTGACCAACAATGCAGGTGTCTGTATCTCTTGGGCCCGGTTGACTCTGGGATATAGGCGTATTATGATAGAAAGCGTAGAGTACAACATTGTCAAGTACTTTAGTAGTCCCAAAGCACCTGCACTTCCATAGCAACAGCATTAAGTCATTCTGATTACCACTGATCATCATGCGGTACAAAAATTGCCTTTTTTTGCTGCCTCATCTTCTGTGACATTCCCACCTCCTGTTACCACGTCACTCATCCCAATCTCCCCGCCACAGCCATATCCAAATTTGTTATGTCGCATCCTTAGGATCGGAAGTCCACAGGGAGCCCATCACTATCAGGCCGCCGTGAGGCCACCAGCCACAGGGACTCTGCACTGATGCTGGGTCACTTGGTGGTGTTCAGTGGCGCCTGTTCTGAGCTAACATTCGCAGGACACCAAAGACTAAGCCCCTTACTAACGACAGTATTAGCTCAGTCTGAATGACTGAATGTCACGTACCCGAGGTGGAGACCACCACAAGGTCCCTCCAAAGACCTCCCCCACGAACCTCCAACCACTTAGGCTTTGACACAAACTCACCACAGGCACAGAAGCGTATGGGCAACTGAAACTGAGGTCATCAGGAGAAAAGAGCAACCTGGAGCCACCAAATCAGAAGCAATTTTCATTATTGCATGATGATCAATGTCAATTAGGATCATACAACAATGCTGCTATGGAAGTGCATGCACTTTGAGATTACTTGGAAGGGTTGTACTCTATGACTTACTTGACTTATGCCTCTTGGTTCCTTGGGGAACATAGGGCTGCAACAACACCCCTCCAACGAACTCGGTTTTGGGAGATCCTCTTCAGCTCGGCCCATGTCATTCCGGCTGCCTTCGTTTCTTCGTCAACACTTCTGCGCCAGGTCTGCTTTGGTCGACCAACTTTCCGCTTCCCTTGTGGATTCCAGTCAAGGGCCTGTCTGGTGACATTTGACGCAGGCTTGCGGAGTGTATGGCCGATCCATCCCCACTTCCTTTGTTTAATGATGGACTCAATTGGGGTTTGTCTGGTCCTGTCCCACAGTTGTTTGTTGGATATGGCTTCCGGCCACCTGATGTTGAGGATGTACCTGAGGCATTTGTTGGTAAAAGACTGGAGTTTGTGGGTGTTGGTTTTTGTTACCCGCCAGGTTTCTGAGCCATAAAGTAGGACCGATTTGACATTGGTGTTGTAGATCCGAAGCTTATTTTGAAATGAGAGGGCTGTTGACCTCCAAATTGGCCGAAGGGTGTTGAAGGCATGACGGGCTTTGTTGATTCGGCACTTGATGTCTTCATCTGTTCCCCCATCTTTACTGACGACACTGCCCAGGTAAATAAACTTGCTGACTTCTTTGATGGTTTCTTGCTGCAGTCGCACTGGGTCATGTGTTTTGTTGTTCACCCTCATGATCTCCGTCTTCCCGATGTTGATTTGGAGGCCAGTCTTTTCAGCTTCGTCAGCAACACGACAAAGCTTCTCTTGTGCGTCTTGTTGCCTGTGGGAGAGAAGGCTGATGTCATCTGCGAAGTCCAGGTCTTCCAGCTGCTTCATGAGAGTCCACTGTATGCCGGTTCTCCTGCCTGCTGTGGCTTGCCGCATTATCCAGTCAACCACCAACAGGAAGATGGTTGGCGACAACAGACAGCCCTGACGAACACCGGTCTGTACGGAGAAGGCTTCCGTCAGTTTCCCTTCATGGATGACTTGACAGGTGGCATCTTCATATAGCTGCTGGATGATGGTGATGAACTTTGGTGGAAAGCCATAGTGATGCATCAGTTTCCAAATGACATCTCTGTCGACGCTGTCAAATGCCTTCTGGAAGTCGACAAAGACTGAATATAGGGGGTCTGCCACTCCAGGGACTGCTCAATGATGATGCGCATTGTGGCGATTTGATCTGTGCATGATCTGTCTTGCCTAAAGCCTGCCTGTTCATCCCGAAGTGTCTTGTCCAGTGCTGTCTTCAGTCTGTCTAGCATGATCCTTGTCAGTACTTTCCCTGGGATGGACAGTAGCATGATTCCTCTCCAGTTGTTGCAGGAGGACAGGTCCCCTTTCTTTGGCAGCTTAACGAGATGGCCTTTCTTCCAGTCTTCTGGTACACTCTCTTGCTCCCAGATCTTGTATAGGAGTGGGTATAACATCTCAGTGGAAGTTTGAATGTCCGCCTTCAGTGCTTCAGGTGGTATACCGTCTGGGCCTGCTGCTTTGCCTGATTTGAGTGACTTGATGGCTTTGGTGATCTCATTCTTGGTAGGGGGCCGGTGTTGATGCCAAGGATTTCAGTAGGTGGGGGGATGTCAGGCGGCATGGGTGGTGCAGGTCTGTTGAGCGTTTCTTTGAAGTGCTCTGCCCATCTTGCTCTCTGGTCCTCCTCACCTGGAATGGTATTGCCATTCTTATCTTTGACAGGGCAGCTAGGTTTGTTGTTTTTTCCTGAGAGAGTTCTCGTGATCTCGTACAGTCTCTTCATATTTCTTTGGCCTGCTGCAGTCTCTGCTTCCTGAGTCAGTTCCTCAATGAATTTTCTCTTGTCTCTTCTTGCATTTCTCTTTACTGCCCGGTTTTTGTCCCAGTAGCATGCTTGCAGTTCCTGTTTCTTTTCTTGATTTTGTGTTTGGTTGATCTGATCTTTCAGCTGTTTTCTCTCGGTGATCAGTGCCCATGTTTCTGTTGTCAGCCACTCCTTGTATTTTCTTGTTTTCTTTCCCAGTACTGTTTAGCATGTTGTCTTCCAGGTCTCACGTAGACTCTGCCATTGCTCTTCGACTGTTTCCTCTGGCAGCTGGGAAAGCACACTGAAGTTGTTCCTCAGTTCGAGCCTGAATTCTTCTATTTTTTCTCTTTCCTTCAGGCTTTGCACATTGAACTTGTGTGATGGTCTTCCTGCCCGGTCGATGTAGGCTTTGAGCTTGGTCTTGAGGATGGCAACAACAAGATGATGGTCTGATGCTGCATCTGCTCCGCACTTCACCCTGACATCATGCAGGCTCCTTCTCCACTTTCGCCCGATGGTGATGTGGTCAATCTGGTTTTCTGTCTTGCCATCGGGGGAAGTCCATGTGGTCTTGTGGACTTTCTTGTGAGGAAAGATGGTGCCTCCAATGACCAGGTCGTTAAACATGCAAAATTCTGTTAAAAGTTCTCCATTTTCATTTTGTTCTCCAGTGCCATGTCTGCCCATGATCAGTTCTCTGTTTGTGTTGTCTGTCCCCACTTTGGCATTCATGTCTCCCATTAGTATTTTTAGATCCCTCTTTGGTGCTTTGTCCATGATGGTCTGGACTTGTTCGAAGAAGTTTTCTTTATCTTCTAACTCTGCTGTATTTGTTGGAGCGTAGCACTGAACGATGGTAACCTTTCTGCCTTTTGAGTTGAAACGTGCTGTGAGGATCCGTGGTGACACTGGTTCCCAGGACAGCAGTGCTTGCGTTGCTTCAGGTCTCATCAGCAGCGCTACTCCATGTGTGTGGGGCTGGCCTTCTTCCTGTCCAGAGTAGATGATAGTGTCTCCACTCGCAAGCTTTGTCTGCCCGGTTCCATTCCATCTGGTCTCGCACAGGCCAAGGATCTTTAGGTTGTACCTGTGCATTTCTCTACTCACCTGTGCTGTTTTACCGGTTTCATACAGGGTTCTGATGTTCCAGGTCCCTATCCTGGTTGTTGACTTGGTTGTTAAAAGAGTTGTCGGCGCACTGGCTTCCCGAAGGCTTTCACCAGCACGCGTCATAGGCTCTACCAGAGAGGACTCTTCCCCAACCATGTCGCTCGTAAGAGGTATCGTTGCAGTTTCAGTAACAGAGTGGTTTTTAAGTGAATGGGTCGTTAGCCCAATGCACAACCCCCAACCTGGAGGACCAGGGTGCATCGTTTAGTCTGGCTCCTCTCCCCCAGACCTGTTGAGCATGGTTGAACCTGCCAGAGGCCGAAGCCCCTGCCCACATAGCTCTGGGGGTCATTGAAGCACGCAAGCCATCCCACCACGACAAGGTGATACACCATCGGGACAGGTTGTACTCTATGCTTGCTATCATATTATATCCCGGCATCAACCGGGCCCTAAAGATAGACACCTGCAGTGTTGGTCAGGTAATTTGAGCAACGCTCTCAAACTCACATCCATAAAATGGATGAAGCTCGACTGTGTGGTCCCACCCAGTCTTCCCACTGAGCCCACAGCAGACTCACTCTAGATAGGAGCTGGCCCGAGTCCGAAAACTCTCTATGACTCTTATGGGATTCGAACTCGCGACCTTCCAGTCAGTAACCCATGACGCTAACCCCTGCGCCAGGGTAGCTGGTTAAAAATTGCCTCATTTTTGGTGGCCCCAGTTGCTCTGGTCTCATGGTGACCTCAGATTCGGTTTCCCCATACACATCTGTGTCTGTGATGAGTTTGTGTCAAAACCTTGGGGCTGGAAGTTAATGGGGGATGGTCATTGGAGGAACGTTGTGGTGGTTGTCACCTCTAGTGGGCAACTCACTCAGTCTGGCTCCGCGACTGAGCTAATACTGTCGTTAGTAGAGGGCTTAGTAGGTGGTGTCCTGCGTATGTTAGCTCAGAACAGGCACCACTGAACACCACCAAAGTGACCCAGCAGCAGAGCAGGGCCCCTCTGGCTGGAGGTCCCACGGCGGCTCAACATTGATGGCCTTCTAACCCTGAGGATGCGACTTAATGAATCTGAGTATGGCTTGGGTAGAGAGACTGAAATGTGCAGCGTGTGATCAGTAGGACAGGAATGCCACAGGTAATGAGGGGGCCCAAAAAAAGTAAAAAAGGATGTTTTACCAGTTTGACCAGGTCTTGCTCTTTTCCAGCTAGGCTGTTGACGTTGTCGGCAAAAAGTAAGTTGGTAACTGTCCTACCTCCAATGCTGACTGTTCCCTCATAGTTTTTAAGTGCGTCAGCCATTATTCTCTCTCAGAAGATGTTGAAGAGGATGGGAGAGAGCAGACATCTTAAGCGTACTCCAAGTTTGGTTCAGAACAATTCGCTTATATTATTGTTTTTCGTAGTAGAACACGCTGTTTGCCTTGTCATAGAAGCATTCTATGGTTCTGAACAAATTGACATTGATGTTAAACAGCCTAGTGGCTGCCTAAAAAGCTGTATGCCAAACTCTGTCGAAGGCCTTCTTAAAGTCCACAAAGACCCAGGTAAAGATCTTGCTGGTGTTGCAAGTACTTCTCACAGAATATCCTTAGATTGAAAATGTGCTCTGTTGTCCTCCATCCTGCTCTGAAACCTGCCTGTTCTTTTTTGATGATCTCCTCAGCTTGTGGCTTTAGCCTATTCAGGGGAATTTTTAGCATGACCTTACTTGGATGGGGCCTACCTGGGGGCCACGTGTAGTCAGTTAATCACCCCTCTAACATGCTACCTGGATGTGAACTGCAGTCCTCGTGGTTCACGCCTGGTCAATTGCTGACTGCCCGCTGCGCCACGCTGTGTATCCCAGTCTGCGTGGTAGAGGGTAATCAGTAATGCCGCGATCACTCGGCCTTAGACACTGCGGCCACTGATGTCAGTCTGATTTACAATCGTCACCTCCAAGGCACTAAGAAGCACTACCGTTCTGTTGTGTTGTGTTATTACGCAATGGTGTTTTTGCTGCTGATGTAAAATTAATAAACATTTTAAGGAAAAGAGAACTGTTTCATTACACTGGCCGAGACAAGGAAAAGTCTAGTATAAAAGCTATGAGGGAGGAGACTTGGCCTCCTTAACGTGCGGCATGCAGGCCCACCGGTGTGTGGATACGCCCTGGTGCCCACGAACCAGCCCCCAGGTCTGGGTCAAATTGCAAGAGGGCATTACATTGACGACAGGTGAAAGAGGAGAACCTGTCTCCCAACGGCTGTGAAGGCAGAGGAGGAGGATGACCTTGAGGGCAGACTGGACTCTGCAGCTCAGTGAAAGCATCTAGTCTAGGAGAATGGCCACTCTGATATAAAGGAAGGTGGCAGGATGGTCAAAACGTTTGCCTGCCAACAAGTAAACCGTGAGGTTCTGGGTTCGATTCCCAGCCTCGCCCTTTCTTCCCAGTTTGACAAAAACATCGAACTGAATGTCAAAGTCCTTCGGATGAGACTATAAACCGAGGCCCCGTGTGCGAACACATGCAGAACATCTTGCGCACACGTTAAATCCTGTTCCGCTTTTCGAAAGGATAGTCCATTGTGTGCCGTGGGAACAGATGACAAAATTTACAAAGCCGCATACACACGGGGACTGAATGTAAAAAAAAAGCACCTGAGTTGGGTTTTTTTTTAAATCATGTCATCTGAGCGCTTTGATTTGTTGCTTTACAAGATTCAGCGCTATATAAATTCCATACATTATTATTATTATTATAAATACACGCCTAGGTTGGACGCGCTGGGCCTGACTCGTCAGGCACTTAACGGCAGCACAACACATTTTCGCACATAAGACAGACAACAATAAAGACTTTCGATGTGATGTGGTGCTCGTCTGCTGAAGACTCGCCAGGCCCTGTCTGTCAAAACGGCCCATCCCATGCGACTAATGATGACATTGTCTGGAACATCTTGGGGAGGAGATTACAACATTCAGAAGAAACTATACCTTGATGTGTAAGACATGTCCTTGAGTATGGAGAAGCTGCATGGGTGACTGCTTCAAAATCCAACTTTGACAAAGTTGTCCGAGTTCAGAACCAGGTGTCATGGATTATCACTGGTGCCCTCAAGTCTACCCCTGTTGAGGCCATGGACACTGACTGGTCTTGAGAGCCTTGAAAGCAGGTGAGACACCAAAGTCCTGATACAGCTGCTGAATTCAAGAGGCTGAAGAACCACACAACACAGAGAAGAATGTCAGAGCCCACAAAGTGCAGGCTTGAACGCTGCAGCTTTGTGCACAGTGTGCGAAGACTTGAGAGGCTGGATCATGGAGTGATGCAGCAAGGAAACAAAGAAATACCAACCCACTCCACAGTACCAGCTTGGAAGAGAGAAATCAGAGACAGTTCCTGCATCTTACCAAAAGGAACACAGTCAGTGCATGTGAGAAAAGTACTTACTCTAGAGTACACAGAAGAGACCTATCCAGAAGAGCACTGGACACATGCATTGGATCAGCCGAAGACGCTACCAGAAATGGAGGCGGCGGAGTCTTCATTACATTAAAAGATGGCACAGAAATCCGCCAATCAGTACCAACTGGAAAGTTCTCAACAAACTTTAGGGCCGAAGCAGATGCACTGTTAACATCAAAAAATACATTCTGCACCAACAGAGAGGCAATTCACCACAAAGTAGTCATCTTCTCAGATGCGCTGTCTATGCTTCAGACCATTCAAAACTCACAGAACAAGGAACTTAACGCCCTTGCCTCCGCTCTTGCCCTGCAGCAGTCCAATGAGCATACAGTCATCCAGTGGGTTCCTCCATACTGCAGCATCCATGACAATGAGGAAGCTGACCTACTGGCGAAGGTAGGTCAGATGCCTCAAGAGAAGCAGGAGGTGACGTATGAAGAGGCAAAGACAATTGTGAAGGAAAGCAAAAGAGAAGATGGCTTCAGCAGCATCCTAATTTCAACAGTAAGGATGACTACTACTACCTCCTGCCCAGAGAAGACCAAGTGACCATTGTGAGACTGAGGACTGGACACTGCAGACTCAGACATCTCACATTCACCAAGTTCCCCATTGGTGATTCTGAGGTGTGCCCCTGTAACACTTCTCCTATGACAGTGGGACACTTCCTCCAGACCTGTCGGTCCAACACGCCAAAACCTGAGGGCCAATATCTGGCCTACTGACCTGCCAATGAGGGACAAGCACTTCAGACCCCGGGAGGACCTTCTGCGCATCATGGCATTTGTCAGGGCCTCTGAGTTGCTGTCTGAGTATTTGACAAAGAGGAAGAAGCACCACTGAACACAACCTAACTGACCCAGCAGCAGTGCAGGGCCCTTCTGTTTGGTGGCCTCATAGCCACCTAAATTTCATAAGCTCCTTGTGGTTTCTGCCTGAAGAAAGGACATGTGGAACCAAGGTATGGCCTAGGTAAAGATCGGAGAAAGCAATGTGGGAATGGTAGGACAAAAAATTCACAGAAGATAAGGAAGCAGCAAGAAAAAAAGGTTGTTTTTATGTAGAACATTCACCTAATGAATGAAAAGGGATTTTTGCTTATTTTCTCCACACAAGAGAAGAAACATATTCAATTAGATTTTCCAAATTTCTCTCTATCCTCTATTTTTGGTTGTTGTTTGTTTGCTTTTTGACTTCAGCTGTGTTGTGGCACATTGCATTTCTCAAGCACACACACAATCACTCCTTTCACACACTCGTGTACTAGCATATTATATACACGGTTTGAATAAATAAATCTTTATTACATTTGGACACAAATGTCAGTACACAATCATGGTCTTTTTTCTGAAAAAGAATCAATTGTTAGTAGCAACAGTAACACACACACACTATACACACACATGTGCGTGCACACACACACTCACTCACACACACACACACGCATGCACACGCACACGCATGCTTTAACACATTAGTCAACTCAGCTGACACGCAGGTTAAAGCACGAGTTTTGATTCCCATTAGAAAAAAATTCTTTGTGAATTTGTTTTTCTTCTCTTTTCTTTTATTTTGTTCTGCTAGGCAGGAGCCATACACCATGCCTTCCATCACATGACTGGAATCACACAGCAACTAGCATACTTTTTAAGTTTAGGGATGTGAATTGTTAAAGAAAAAAAAACCTGCTCAAAATATCTGATTCATGCTTCAAGTATCTCACACTCACTGGGCTGAAAGAGTCAGGGTATATATAATATATATATATATATATATATATATATATATATATATAATATATATATATATTTCAAGATAAAAAGCAAACAGCACACAGCCCTGTCAACCGATCTCAAAACCAGAATCATCCCCAGTCGGAATGCAGCTACCTTCACGGTGGGCAAAACTGGTTGCTTATGCAAAATCTCACCATTGAGGAACCTCAGAGCTCTAGCTGAGGAACAACACTCCCCCACCCCCACCCCACCCCCCAAAACACCAACAAAAAACTTTGACAGAATAGGTCTTCACAGCATCTTCATCACTGATCATGCCACAGGAAATACTCACACAAAAAGGTGTCAGTTTTTTGTGATTTTTTTAACTTGTTTTTTTAAGCTGTGTCTCAAAATGGCTTCACTGTCATCAGGTGTCAGATTCTGTGATTTTTTTAACTTGTTTTTTAAGCTGTGTCTCAAAATGGCTTCACTGTCATCAGGTATCAGACTCTGTGATTTTTAAAACTTTTTTTTCTTCAGCCCTGTCCCAAAATGGCTTCGCTGTCATCAGGTGTCAGATTCTGTGATTTTTTAAAAACTTGTTTTATTTCAGACATGTCTCAAGGTGGCTTCACTCTCATTGTCCTCTCCTGCAACTGTTCATTTCTGACAAGTTTTCACCACGAACACCTTCAGTCTGCAGATGATGAGGATTGTCAAGAGCCTCTACACTCTACGCTGACCATCTCACTCTTTAAATAAATAGTCAAAATCCGTGACTGGGGTTTTTCTTTCCTTTTTTTCTCACTTGTCAGCTGGGGAAGTAGAAGATGGTGTCTTGAGTATGATTATCACAACAGGTATCCCTGAAGTCGGAGTGTGGTTACCTAACTGGTGGGAGGGGGAGGAACAGTCACATATGTAAACATTTCACCATTGATGAACCTCGCTTCTCTCGCTGAGGAACAAAAATATAAAAAGACCACCCCCACCCCCCAAATCAGAACAGGCGTGGTGAAAAAACATGTCTGAAGTGTTCCAGCAGTGAGCCATGCTGCGTCTCCTCTGACTGGTGCCCACACAGCAGCTAAACAATAATAGCTCTCTGTGGAGATGCGACAAAACAAAGCTTGATGGAGCTGTGTGTGTGGGAGCTGTGGGGTGGGGGGGGGGGGGGGGGGAGCAATCTGGGGAAAAGTAGGACTAGGAAAATCACAAACCAAATCAGAAAAACAACACACAGGGACTTTTTGGACTCCGGCCGGCTCCTACCCAGAGTGAGTGTGCTGTGGGCTCAGTGGGAAGACTAGGACCACACAGTCGAGCTTCATCCACTTAACGGATGCGAGTTTGAGAGTGTTGCTCAAATTACCTGACCAACACTGCAGGTGTCTGTATCTCTCGGGCCCGGTTGACGCCGGGATATATTATGACAGTAAGCGTAGAGTACAATCCTGTCAAGTAGTCTCAAAGCATATGCACTTCCACAGCAGCATAACTATGTCATCCTCATGTCATTGATCATCATGCAATAAAAAAAAAAAGAAATTGCCTCTGATTCGGTGGTCCAAGTTGCTCTGGTCTCATGGTGACCTCAGATTCGGTTTGCCCATACACTTCTGTGCCTGTGGTGAGTTTGTGTCAGGGCCTTTGGGGTTTTGGAGGTTCACGGGGGACAGTCGTTGGAGGGCCACCTCGGGTGGGCAACTCACTCAATCTGGCTCCGCGACTGAGCTAATACTGTCATTAGTAGGAGGCTTAGTAGGTGGTGTCCTGCGTATGTTAGCTGGTGGCCCCATGGCGGCCTGATAGTGATGGGCTCCCTGTGGACCTCCGACCCTGAGGATGAGACATAACAAATCTGGGTATGGCTGTGGCGAGGAGATTGGAATGAGAGGCGTGGGAACAGCAGGACGGGGGACGTCACAGAATATGAGGCAGCCAAAAAAAAAAAAAAGAAAAAAAAAGAAAAAAAAAAGAAAAAAAAGAAAGAAAACAACACACCACCAAAAGCACATGTAAAAAAACAACCCCCAAACCCACCACCAACCACACAATAATTGTATGCAGCATTTTGACATTATCAGGGAAAGCACGCCTCTCTCACTGTCCATGTTAGAAAGGCAGCTTCCACAGAACAGGGGCTGCAAGCCGAGTTGTTTTGAACATAACTGTGGTAAATGAACCTCTTCATCAACTACCCTTTATCCAGACATTGGCATAAATTGAGATGAAAGCAGTTTGTTTAATTAACACCTGTACGTCTGAGATTCCTTCACACACACACGTACACACGCATGCACACATACATGCACACACACACACATACTCAAGCAAAATATATGACAATAACCATACAGTCTATAAACAGCACAGAAAATATGATGAGAAGATAATGAAGAGTCTCACACACACACAATTTAGCAAACTGCATGACAGTAACTAAGCGTACAGTCTATGGGGAGCACAGACAGCAAGATGTGGAGAAAATGAGGTTTCACGCTGGACGGAATTTCTACGTTACAAGTCATTTTAATCATATTCAGTATGTACATATCACAGTAGTCATTGGATACTTTTCAGTCTTCCAGTGCAACAGTCAAGTGTCCTTTTCAGACAGAGATTATCCTGAGCAACTCCTAGAAACTTACTACAGATTGTCCAGGAGGAAGCTGGTTGCAAAGTCTTCAGTGGTGCCCCCATAGTCTACAAGTCTGTGGGGTAGGTGAAGGTGAAGGTCCATGAGTATGAAAATACATTGATCATTCAGGATTATTTCTTCCACATTATTTCAAAGACTTCTCAAAAGAGGCCATATCAGGGCTGTCAATCACCTTGTCCATTTTTTAAATCTCAGATGTTTAGGCCTTAGCCATGACAAGTTAGAAGAATAGGACAAAAACAGTTTTTAAAACACCAAAACAAATTTTTTTGTTTCCTTTGAATCATGTTGAGCTAGTTCAGTTTCTACTTTTAATTTAGTCAACGTCTTGCAGCATTTGATTCAAAATCAAAAACATAATTGAAATATGACCGACTTCATGGTCACAAAAGTTGTAGATACACAACATTCATTCTTTCATCTTTTAAAATCAAGCTTGCACTCTTAACACTGAACATGGCAGAATACATACTCAAAGTCTTTTAAGCAACATCACCAAATCCTGTGGCATGAGAATCCATGAAGTCAGCAGGGGCAGGAAAGACCAGAGGAGCAGATGGAGAAGGAGGATCATGTTGTTATCCTTGGGTGTGGCGGCTAATACTGAACTCCGTGATGCCGACAGGTGAGAAGTTTTCACCCAACAGATCTGAAAAATCTTGTACACCCTTCACAGCTGGGAGAATAAAGTTGCTTTTGCATCTTTTGGCATAGGAGTTTGTGATCAGGAAGACTGCAGTAAGCTGAACTGAAAAACAAATTCCACTGCTGTGGAGCTATATATACATACCTACACAGTATGAATTTCTGTGACTTCTGCATTAAGTTTTCATACTGATAAAGCAAATCATCCTAGAATAACTGAGATCCAGAAATGTCAAAATCATCCCGATCTTAGTATAATCTCCCTTTCCTCAATTTAAATTTCACCCTTTACCTTGACCTTTCATTTTCCCAGTATCTCCTTTTTAAACTTAAAGTACTTTGTGCAAGCTAAATATGGCCCCTTTTTAGTTTTCCAAGTTTCAGAGTTTTCTCGCTTTGTCAGTATTTCATATGAATCATGAATGCTGTGTCACTTTAACTGCTGGCAACTTATCACGATGTGCTCATAAACAGAAAAAAAAGCAAACATAACCTTCTGAGAAAATTCAGTTGATGGAAGAGCTGGCAGTCAGTAAACAGAAAAAGAAAACAAAAAACCACTACCACCACCACCACCAACCTCCTCCACAGCGCGCAAATCCAACATCACTCAGCCAAGAGTGCTAAATTTAGTGCACCCCTTCCTCTTACCAAGTCCAAGTGTGGTCAGTTCCTGCTGTAATCAGCACCAGCTGGCTCCTTCTGGGCTGGGCTGGGATGGGATGGAGAGCAGCTGAAAGTGGGGGACACGGACAGCTGTGCCTCTCACTAAAATAATCAAGTAGGAAGTCATTGCTTTCTTCTTCTTTGTTTCTGCATAACAGTAGCACAGATGTGAAAAATACCTCACTCTAACACTCAATGTTGGCTGTCTCACACTGTCAAATAACGTTTTGTCATTTTTTTTCCTGTGAACATCTTTCCAGCTCCGTTTTACAAGTCAAGTCAAAATTACTTTGATCATCCCATGAAGGCCAATTAACAGACAGGCACATAACTGACAGGAATCATAATCTTGAAAAGTCACAGTGTGTTCAGAGTGTGACTATATACCGTCTATAAAACTGTACAAGCCCTTGACAGTTTGTCTTCAAATCGTTCACACTAATTTTATCCTATCCTGTGTGTAAGATACAGAAGTGTGTTGCACACCACACCCTGAACATGGATGTTTTCTGTTGTGCAGAGATGTTGGAAAGTTGTCGCCACATTATGCACAGTTGTGAAGTAAAGCCCCACCCTCACAGACTTAACCCCTTTCTGCCTGGCTCTACTCCAGCATCCTCACATCTGATACAGACACAAGCCGTAGATACAGCGTCTGACTGAATGAATGCTGGAATGAACGACTTATACAGCACATATCTCCGAAATCGGAATGCGGCTACCTCCATGGTGGGTGAAAACGGTCGCACACGCAAAATCTCACCATTGGTGAACCTAGGAGCTCTAGCTGGGGAATGTGGAGAAAAAAACTACAGAATAAAAATCTCCACAGCCGTATATAACGCGCCATCCAGTCACAGCAGCAAACAAACACCCTTAGGTCTGTTCGTCTTCTGTGTGGTGCACTGTCGACAACAACAAGAAGTCTCTTTCAGGCAGTGGAGTTGAGGTTGAAGAGAATGGACTTGAGGTTGAGAGCCAGGAAAGCGTTCTCGTTGCCACAGCTTCTTAGCAGCTCCTGGATGATGGTGACGATGGTGTACACTTCAAAGAACTTCTTGTTGCTCCTGTGCACACACACACACACACACACACACACACACACACACACACACACACACACACACACATACACACACACACATACATACACACACATACAAACACACACACAAACACACACACACACACACACACACCACACACACACACACACACACACACACACACACACACACACTTACAGCCGTGGTTTATTCTGATAAAGTGCAAAATATGGCAAACATCTGGTTCCATTTACTAGTTCCAGGCCCATGGCAAATACCTTATATTATTCCAAGTAACAAGAAGGAAAGTGGCAGGATGGTTTAGACATGTGCTTGCCTAACAACAAGTTCTGGGGTTCTGGGTTCGATTCCTAGCCTTGCCCTTTCTTCCCAGTTAAGTGGGAAAATTCAAGAGACTGTAGTCTTTTGTAGGAGACTCTAAAACCAGTCGCACCCACATGCTTACAGACTTCTGAGCATCGAAAGAACTTGCGACAGTTGAAAATCAGAAACAGCACGGTGGTACCTCCAAACTGTCCTGGCAAAATTGGTAGGTTCGATTCCTATCTGTATCCCCAAATTCAGAATGTGGCTACCTCAATGATTGGTAAAAACGGTTGCATATGCAACAATCTCCCCATGGGCGAACCTCAGAGCTGTAGCTGAGGAACACATGCACGCAAGCACACACACATACACACAAATCCAATTAACAAGTCTTATTCAATATAATTATACTTGAATAAACGAGAAAAGAGTCTCCACAAATTTGGAGATGTCTTTCTTACAAGATAAAACCTTTATCGTCTACTTACATATGAAACAAATGTCTTTTGATCGCACAACAAAACATACAACATACACTGTCATTTAAAATTGTGTGCACTAAATAAGTACTGCACAGGGGACCTTGGTTTATTATCTCTTCCAAAAGACTTGCACCCAGACCACCACTCACGGTCTAGTGGATGTGGGACAGTTTTGGACACAACAGGGATCGAACCACCACACATCTGAAACCCGGACTTTTCGCTTTCTAAGCAGGCATGTTACCTCTAGACCCCCGATTCACCAGACCATGCCTCTGGCCTCACCCGACTCGAATTTCGGCTCTTGACTGAGCACTTGTTAAGCAGTCCCAACTGTGATTTTGCGTATGCAACTGTTTTTGCCCACCCTGAAGGTAGCTGCATTCTGACTTCGGGGATGTATGCTGGGTATGTTCATGTTTCTGTAACCCGTCAAACGCTGACATAAATTACAGGCTCTTTAATGTGTATTTTCGATCTTTTGCATGTGTATTCACATGAAGGGAATCAAAGCACTGGTAAGTCTGCACTTGAAGTTGACCTGGGAAATCGTAAAAATCCCTACCTTTAATTCACCAGATATCGCCGCCGAGATTCAAACCCATGACTTCATGGACCCGTGGGATTAAAGTTGAACGGTCTTCACCACCCTGCTATGTCCAGATATTCCATTATTGTTCAAATTTCTGATGAGAAGACTTGAAACAAAAGAGCTACTCTCTTTCTCTCAATCTCTCTTTCCACTTTACCTTTTTCTATATTTTTGTTTTGTTTTGTTTGGCTTTCCCCAACTGACCTTATCTTGGACAGTTTCTGCAGAATGATGCTGAGCCTCTCCATGATCTTGGGGTCGGAAAGCGGAGTGCGGATGACCATAGCCGCGGTGCGGAAGAAGGCCTCGTTGCTGCAGCTGTCCAGAAAGGCAGACTGGAAAGGCGAGTCTGTCGACATCTGCAGCAAGATGTCCACCGCTGTGCCCATGAATGCCTGCACACACAAACTCAAGATTTAATTCCTTTCACCCCTTTTGGAGTATGGAGGATTACAAACAAATTGAACAGGAGAATAAACCTAACAGCGATATACCCAAAAATAACATGAATACTAACAGTAACTGAAAAGCAAGAGTTCATCGCATAATGATAAGCAAACAGTAGTAATGACTCAATACTATTTTTAAGTATACACATTTCTTTAAAAGACATAATCTACACATATGAAAGACAATTGAAATTTCAAGAAATAACTGCAAATCTTATGAATTTTGAGTGACAGGAGAACTTTTCGAGATTTGCATTTCATTAGCCTACAAAAATTATAACTGGACATGGGTTGAAGAAAATGTCGGGGAATAAAATCTTGTCGTAAATGTCTGAAGTGGGGACATTCCATGATAAAATGAAATTCATCCCCTAAAACAGACATATTGCATTTTGAACATATTCTTTCTTCCCTTGGTATATTATGGAAACATCCAACCTCAATAGGAAGCTTGTGATAGCTACAACGAAACTTCATAAGAGCGTAAACATATACATCTGGTAGACAAGTTATATATTTTTCCATACCAAAATCGATCTTAAAGTTTTTATAAAAAAGACATCTACTATTACTCCACAGCTCAGTTCTCCATTCATTAACAAAATTTTCTATTAAGGCTTTGATATGTGAACTTGTAGAATGAATACTTGAACAAAACTGTCTCTCCCACAGTCAAATCCGCTTTGTACTAAAATATTTTTATCTTATTTAGCCATGATCATTGAATCAAAGATTTGTCATGTAAATCTCTCATCATCTGATAAACATTTGAGGATAGCTTTTCAGACTGGATGTCAAGCAGCTGCATCCAGAAACGAACCATTCTAACAGAGACCAAAATAGACAAAGGATATCTGCCCGTTTCTGCATATACTAGAGAAGTTGACATTGTAAGCTTTAAACGAAAAATATACTTTAAAAATCTTAACTGAAACTTGTCAATTATTGTTAGGTTTTCATATCCCCAAATTTCACATCCATACAACAAAACAAAACACACATGGCTTACCACTGTTTAGGTGGGGTTTTTTATTCTAAGTATGCTTTTTTTCTTCTTTTTTTTTTTGGTAGATGGCTTGATGAAAAAAAGCAACTGCACTGCTTATTCAATGTACCATTTGAAAATAAAAGTTTGACTTTGACTTTGACACACACACCCCCCCTAAAAAATCAGCTAGACTAAATCTCTGACCATGCACATGAATAGCCTCCATGGTGGTGGGTATGCCTGAGGGTAAAGGAAGGGGGAGGAGAAAGCTGATTTTTTGTATGGTAGGTTTGGAGTGTGTGTGTGTGTGTGTGTGTGTGTGTGTGTGTGTGTGTGTGTGTGTGTGTGTGTAAGTGATGTGTGTGTGTGTAAGTGAGGTGTGTGTGTGTGTGTGAGTGTGTAAATCGTTTTATGTGTTTAAAATTTTTCATTAAGTTATTTAATCATGCTTGCTGACAAATTAATGCATTCAAAATGTTACTTTGTGAGTGGGTGGCTATGTGTATGTATGTGAGGCGGTTCTGTATATGTAAAACAAAACAAAAAAATCCTGAATACAAAAGTTTTTTAAACAAATCTCTGACCATGACCGTGACCACTTAACACTACACTGAGTGGTGCTGTTACAGACAAACTAGAGTGCTGGCAATAGAAAAAAGCCAGAATTTGACTGCTTGTACACAAATCCCTGTTACAAACCTAAATGAAGTCTAATGTACACCGAACTTAGTGTGCTCAATAAGAGATGGATACTTAATTCATTTTGTTACATTTACAGCATTGTATTTATTTATTTATTTATTCTTTTATATCGAGGATAATGGAATAAGCACTTATATGCTTTTTTACATCCAGTCCTCGTGTGTATGCGGATTTGTGAATTCTGTCATCTGTTCCCACCGGCACACAATGGCCTACTCTTACAAAAAGCGGGACAGGATTTAATGTGAGCGCAAGATGTTCTACGTGCGTTCGCACATGGGACCTCAGTTTATAGTCTCATCTAAAGGACTTTTGGGGAGAGTGGAGTCTGCACTCATACTAACTCCAGAGGAAAATATCCCCTTGAACGGGAATTGAACCTGGGTCGTCAGACTGCAAGCCCGATGTTCTGACCACTACGCTATCAGTAACATTTGGCTAACATACTGAAAAGGGGGACCATTTTATGCTTTTACGGATACTCCTTAAACTATACTAAATTAGTTTACTATACTATACTATACTATACTATACTATACTAACTACTGACAATTTGTGCTGGTTCAATGTCAATCGGTACATTTCCAATGACTTCATCAAGTCAAGTCAAAAATACTTTAATTACTCCATGAAGGGCAAGTACAACACTGACAGGCACATAGCTGACAGGAATCATAATCTCGAAAAGATGAAAGAAAGCTACATCTCATATTTGTTTAAACATTCCAAAATAAATTTTAAAAAATCAAACAAAAAACCCCCAACAACACAAAAACTAGAGCAAAAAACCCCAAGCAGACACACACACACACATGCAATCTGACAACCCGGGTACGATTCCCGTTCAAGGGGATATTTTCCCCTGGAGTTAACATTAACGCAGACTCCACTCTCCCCAAAAGTCCTTCGGATGAGACTATAAACCGAGGTCCCGTGTGCGAACGCACGCAGAACATCTTGCGTACACGTTAAATCCTGTTCCGCTTTTCGTAAGAGTAGAACATTGTGTGCCGGTGGGATCAGATGACAGAATTTACAAATCCACATACACACGGAGCCTGGATGTAAAAAAGCACATAAGTGCTTTTTCCATTATCCTCGATATAAAAGAATAAATAAAAAAATAAAAAAATAATAAAATAAAACACACAAACACACACACACAAACACACATGCAAACACAAACACACACAAAAAGAACTGTCACTTCCCCTGTGGGGATGCCCGGGGGACCTGTCAGTCAGAATCGACAGGGAAGGGGGTGGGTGAAAGAAATCCCTCGTTTCTCACCTTGTTGGTGGGCTTGAGGAAGTGGGTGACGACAGGCGTGGCCTGGTAGTAGAGGAAGAGCTCCTTGGACACCTCCGACTTCAGCTCCACTTTGAGCACGTCAAAGGCGTGGGCCAGTATGTCCGCTGCACCCACAGCACCACCACCACCACCACAGTCACCGTCATCAGAGTTAAGTAAGAACTGTGCTGTTTGGTTGGTTGTTTGTTTGTGAGACACTTTAAGTTACAGCAGATTTCCCTGTATGCATGCGCGCTCACGTGTGGCGCTGCTCTTGTGAGGTCCCTGGGGAGAGCAGCATAAATTTCATGCAGGGAATTCTCGTCACCGTCACCAATCCCTCAGATTCCGAATCCTTTGGGGCGCCTTTGAAGCTTTGTCAACCACTTTTCTCCAGTCCTCTCATCTCTCAGCCGCCCTCAGGGTGTCTCTCATTCGGAATCTGAGGGATCCGTGACGGTGACGAGATTTCCCTGCATGAAATTTAGGCTGCTCTCCCCAGGGACCTCACAAGAGCTGCGCCACACGAGTGCGCATGCATGCGTGCGCACCTACATTCACACCCCCCCCCCTCAACGCACACACCCACACCCTCCCTCCCACAAACACACACACAATACAAACACCCCTCCACCCCCACCCCCCACCCTTCTCAAAACACTCAAACACAAATACACACACACTGTAAGAGAGTATAAATCAGGTCCAGTGTGCAAACGCACACACATCTTGCGCACATGTTAAATCGTGTTTCACTTTTTGAAAGAGTCGGCCATTGTGTGCCAATGAAAACAGATGACAAAATTTACCAAATTGCATACACTGGAGGACTGGATGTAAAAACACACACAAGTGCTTATACCATTATCCTCAAAATAAAAAAAATAAAATACACACACACATGCACACGACTTCAAGATTTAATTCCTTTAACCCATTTGAGGTATGGAGGATTACAAACATATTCAACAGGAGAATAAACCTAACAGCAATTCACTTTAAAATAGTATCCCACACACACACACACTCACACACATGCTCACACACACACTCACTCACACACACACTCACACACACACACACACACACCCACCCACACCCACCCACCCACACACACACTCACAAACACACACCCACCCACCCACCCACACACCCACCCACCCACACACACACACACCCACCACTTACACAGAGTCACCCTAACTGCCCCTTCCTCTCCTTTCTTATCATGCCTTCAAACGCCACTGACCTTGTGACAGAGTTTTCAGGATGATGAAGCACGACAGAAGGCGGACGTGCTGGTTGTGGCTGCGTAAAAACAGCGCGTCCCGAGGGGCATCTCCGGCAGAGTCGCCTGCCCCTGACGCTTGGGCGGTAGAGGCGCCCCCTGTGCTGGTGTCTTCCATCCCTCTTAGCCAGCGGGGCCGATAGATCTCCTCCCCCAGTCGTCGCAACGTTGAGGACAAGCTGGCTTTCTGACCGTTTGAATATATAAAGGAATCCATTCGTGTACGCATGAAAGAAAAAAAAAATTACTAAGGAAATGATGTGTGTGGGGCAAGTGTGTGTTGTGTGTGTGTGGGGGGGGGGGGAGCAGTGTGTGTGTGTAGTGTGTGGTGTGTGTGTGTGTGTGTGTGTGTGTGTGTGGTGTGTGTGTGTGGTGTGTGTGTGGGTGTGTGTGTGTGGTGTGTGGGTGTGTGTGTGTGTGTGTGTGTGTAGGACCATACCACCCATGCACACATAAAAAGAAGTAACTGTTTCAAAGCATCCTCCTCCTCTTCTTCTTCTTTGAACACTGATACAGCAGCTCCTATTGTCTGTTGTATGAGCGAAACTGTGTTGTACTGCTGTTACACGCTTGACAAGTCAGGCCCAGCACATCCCACTTTGATGTGCAATGCATCTTAACGCACCAGAATTTCCTCTCTCTTTTGTTGTGTGTATCACACTACTGAAAAGGTGTTCAATAAAACTATTCTTATTGAAAACATAATTTTAAAAACCCAACACCTGACAATGGGGAAGAAGAAGAACAACAACAAAATAACAAATGGCAAATGCAAAAAGGAAAGCAAGAATGGGAGAGAATAATGCATGCTCAATTCGTGTCCGTAAAATGAGCTACAGGAAAACAAAAATATCCACTTCAGTGTCTCTTAGCCTACATATGTGATTTTATCACACCATAGTTGTTTATTTGGAAAGGCACAGGCACACATAAGATCTCAAAATTAGAACTGTCAATACACTGATCTGGCCTGTATTGCTGTAATTATGGGTCAGAAGCCCGGACACTACAAAAATTGGAACTAGACAAAACAAATGCTGCTGAAATGCAGTTCCACAGGCAACTTTTACGAGTCAAAATGCTAAGACAGGAGAGGAGAACAAATGAATGCACTCTTGAACTCTCAGTGCAAAGACAAATGTTGGTTGAAACAGATAAGCACAGACTAGATATGTTGGTCATGCATGCAGAAACACAGACAAAACCCATGACGACAGTTCTTCAGGGAAAGGTTGAGGGCAGAAGGAAAAGTGGCAGACCACCAACATCCTACATTGCCAACATCACTAATATCAGTGGTCTGTGAAGGCTATAGGAGATCACAGGACTTAGCCCAGACATAGAGAGATGGCGAATCCTGGTGGCACTGCGTGGAGCTCCTACTGACAACAGCAGCAATGATGACAGTGTGAGTTGTAGTTGCTCAAAAGAAAGCACTGAAAATCTGATCTCTGAAAAGAGGTACGGTAAAAGGAGCCAGCATATTGAGGGCAGCACCCATTTCCTCTCCCTCAATGTTTAACCTTCCCTGTCCCAAAAGACGGCAGGTACCCATTTACAGCTGGGTAAACTGGGTGACTGTACTGAAGCCAAGGCACTAGAATGGTCACCCGTCCACAATTGGTAACCACACTCAATGCTACTTAACCTTAGCTCGGGGAGAGCAATTACTCTGACCACTGAGCTATCTTAGTTTGGCTGATATACTGAAAAGGTGGGTAATTTAATGCTTTTATGGATATTGCTTACACTATAATGACTACTGACAATTTGTGCTGGCTCAATATCATTCAAGGAAGAAGAAAAAAGAAAACACAGAAGAAAAGTACTGAGAGGTTACTCACCTGCTGACTGGTGCCTTGCTCTATGAGAAGCAGGGACCAGTAGATGAACTGCAGGCAGGGCAGAGAACGCTTCACACTCACCAGCTGACTCTCACGCAGAATCTCCACAAACGACGGGAGAATCTGCGCACACACAGACATGAAAAATTGTGGGTGTAAACTAATTCAATACCTTTGAAAACGATAAGTGCCACACACAATAGTGAATAAGATGTGTAAGACGGAAGGTGGCAGGACGGTTAAGATGCTCATCTACCTAACAAGTTTATCATGAGGCTCTGGGTTCGATTCCCAGCCTTGCCCTTTCTTCCCAGTTAGATGAGAAAATCCTACGGCTGAGACTATAAACCGAGGCCCCGTGTGTGAGTGCACGCAGAACATCTTGCACACATAATAAAAACCTGTTCCGTCTTTGGAAGAGTAGGCCATTTCATGCTGGTAGGAACGGATGGCAAAAATGTAAAAACTGCATGCACACAGGTGTCGTGTTTAGACACCATCCCTGAAGTCAGAATGCGACTAGGTAAATGATGGGTAAGAGAATGGTTGCATGTGCAAAAATCTCACCATTGGTGAACCTTAGAGCTCTAGCTGAGGAGCGGAAAAAAAAGAAGTGTATATTGGTACATACCCCAGCGCTCCCACACATATAATTATAAACATACAACATACACATGCAAACACACACACACACACACACATACAGATAGCCTAGTGGTTAGAACATTGCACTCGCAATCTGACAACCTGGGTTTGATTCCCGTTCAAGGGGATATTTTCCCCTGGAGTTAACATCAGTGCAGACTCCACTTTCCCCTAAAGTTCTTCGGATGAGACTATAAACTGAGGCCCTGTGTGCAAACGCACGCAGAACATCCTGTGCACACGTTAAAATCCTGTTCCATTCTAAGAGTAGGCCATTGCGTGCCAGTGGGAACCGGTGACAAAATTGACAAAACCACATACACACAGGGACTGGATGTAAAAAAAGCATTATCCTCGACATAAAAAAAAAATAAAATAAAATTTTTAAATAAAATAAAAATAAAAAACCACTCACACACACATTTATTTATTTATACCACTTTAAGTCACGAGATTTCTTTCCGTGAAATTCGGGCTGCTTTCCCCGGGGAGAGCGCGTTGCCACAAGAGCAGCGCCACCCTTTTTTTTGTGTGTGTGCAACTGTATTTGTTTCCTTATCAGAGTGGCTTTTTTCTAAGAATTTTGCCTGGAGCAACTCTCTTGTTGCCGTGGGTTCTTTTACGTGTGCTGAATAATTATGTGTAAAACACGGGACCTCGGTTAATTGTCTCATCCGAAAGACTAGCACCCAGACCACCACTCACGGTCTAATGGATGGGGGAAACGTTTTGGGCCCAAACGGGATTCGAACCACCGCACACTTCCGACCTGGACTTTTCGCTTCCTAGACAGGCGTGTTACCTCTAGACCACCGATCCACACGCACACAACACACAAACAGATTTTCCAATCCAACAGTACCTTAAGAACTTTGTCCTGCAGAAAATCGGCAGCGGAGAAGCGTTCAGAAGGATGGGTGGGCTGGTCAGTGATGGACTGTCGCAGATGAGCCTCACACACCCACTCCAGCAACACCGACAGCATGTCGTACACAGGACTGCGGGGCATCTGCACACAGCAGCAACCAATGAAGCTTCCAGACCAGCTGCCTTGGCACAGCGGCGGTTAGTGCCTTTGGTTACAGACTTGAAGGTCAAGGGTTCGAATCCCATAAGAGTCATAGAGATTTTTTTTCAGACTCCAGCCAGCTCCTACCCAGAGTGAGTGTGCTGTGGGCTCAGTGGGAAGACTGGGACCACACAGTCGAGCTTCATCCACTTTATGAAGGGATTGTGAGAGTGTTGCTCAAATTACCTGACCAACATTGCAGGCATCTGTATCTCTCAGGGCCTGGTTGATGCCAGGATATATTATGATAGCAAGCGTAGAGTACAGCCCTGTCGCTTAGTATCAAAGCTGATGCACTTCCATGCAGCATTGTTACAGTCATCATCCTCATTGTCATTGATCATCAAGCAATAAAAGAAGAGCTGTCTCTGATTCAGTAACTTACAGAAGAAGAGACAGCAAAATAAAAAAAGAGGACTTTACAAAATGGCATGCGCACGAGTACTGCCTTTAGACACCAACCCTGAAGTTGAAATTTGCATTGTAATAATAATAACAATAATAATAATAGTAATGATGGTGATGATGATACATAGAACTTGTAAAGCACTAGATCTAGTGCAGATTCCACTCTCCCCAAAAGTCCTTCGGATGAGACAATAAACCGAGGCCCTGTGTGCGAACGCACGCAGAACATCTTGCTCACACGTTAAATCCTGTTCCGCTTTTCGTAAGAGTAGGCCATTGTGTGCCTGTGGGAACAGATGACAGAATTTACATGACCGCAAACACACGGGGACTGGATGTAAAAAAGCACATAAGTGCTAATTCCATTATCCTCGATATAAAAGAAAATAAAAAGATCTTGTAAAAATAAATCAAAGTGCTTGCATTCAGCCTATTTTTTCATTTTCAAATTTACACACACACACATACATACACACATCACACACACCACACACCTACACACACACACACACTCGAGCCCTTACCTGTAGTGTGCACACCCACCTTCGCCCTGAGCTGTCTGGAAGCCTTGTCTTCCTGCTCCTTGCCGCTCTTTGTGGCTCTGACCACCAGCTCCAGCTGCTGGGGGGTCACCTCCCCCTCCCTCTGCCGCTGGGCAAACTCCTGCTTCTTCTGTCACACACACACACACACACACACACACACACACACACACACACACACACACACACACACACACACACATTCACACACACACATTCACACACACACACATTCACACACACACACATTCACATGCAGTGGGGGACCAAATAGCCTGGTGGTTAGAGTGCTGCCCATTGGGCTTGTGATCTGCTGACCCAGGTTCGAATCTTGTTCAAGAGAATTTTTCACCTGGACTGCTTAAGTGCTTATTCCATTATCCTTGATATAAAAGAAACAAAAGACAAACAAACGCACGCACGCACGCATGCACACACACACATTCACACACACACACACATACACACACACATTCACACACACACACATTCACACACACACACACATACACACACATTCACACACACACACACACATTCACACACACACACATTCACACACACACACACACTTTCACACACACATACACACACACACACACATCACACACTCACACACATTCACACACACACACATTCACACACACACATTCACACACACACATTCACACACACACATTCATACACACAAATTCACACACATTCATACATTCACACATTCACACACACACACACACATACACACACACATTCACACACACACACATATTCACACACACACACACATTCACACACACACACACATTCACACACACACACACATTCACACACACACACACGCACACACACATTCACACACACACACACACATTCACACACATACACACACTCACATTCATACACACACACACACACACACACAGACAGTCCTTCGGATGAGACTATAAACCGAGGCCCCGTGTGCGAACGCATGCAGAACATCTTGCGCACATGTTAAATCCTGTTCCGCTTTTCGGAAGAGTAGGCCATTGTGTGCCGGTGGAAACAGATGACAAAATTTACAAAACCGCATACACACGGGGACTGGATGTAAAAAAGCACATGAATGCTTATTCCATTATCCTCGATATAAAAGAATAAATAAATAAATAAAATAAATAAACAGACATCCACATGCAGTGGGGGGACGGGATAGCCTGGTGGTCAGAGTGTTGTGCATTGGGCTTGTGATCTGCTGAGCCAGGTTTGAATCTTGTTCAAGAGGATTTTTCACCTGGACTGGAGTTAACATCAAGTGCCGACTCCACTCCCCTGAAAAATCCTTCGGATGAGACTATAAACCAAGGTCCTGTGCGCATTGCACGCAGAACATCTTGCACACATGTTAAAACTCGTTCTGCTTTTAATAATAATAATAATAATAATAATAATAATAAATGGAACTTATATAGCGCTATATCTTGCCAAGACAAATCAAAGTGCATGCATTCAACCTAATCTTACATAGTCATGCAGTCAATGATAAATAATCAATAGTTTAAACAAACAGATATTACAAACATGGTGCACTGCAGACAAAATCTATGAAGAAGAGTAGGTCATTGTGTGCTGGTGGGAACGGATGACAAAATTTACGAAATTGCAAACACATGGGGACTGGATAAAAAAAAGCGTATGAGTGCCATTATCCTCAAAATAGAAGAATAATATAAAATAAATAAAATAAAATAAAATACACGCATGCTCCATTTCTTTGGAAGGTGAGGAGAGAACGCCAAACCATTTCTGCAGTAGTACAGCCACAAATGGACTACCACCAGCGACTGGTGTACTATTGCTATATATATATATATCACTTTCAGTCACTGCTACAAATAAGCTGATGAACTTTGCGGAACAGGGTGCACAGAAAGAACAGTGCGAAAGCAGTCTCACTTTCTATGAAAAGTAAACAACTTATCAAATCAATGGCCCGACCCAGAGTAGGGAAGGATGACACCGCAATCTCTAAAGAGAAGAACAGACTCCCGCACTGGGCACAACAGGTTAAAAATCATCACATGTCCACAAAGCTGAAACTTGTTCCTTCTCCCTTGTGTGCCTGTGGCAAAGAAAACCAGACTGGCGAACACATCCTTCAAAGACGCACGCTATACAGTGACCTGAGGAAGATTGTGTGGCTGATGGAGATAATCCTGCAAACCAAGTTGTATGGCTTACAAGAGGAGCTGGAAAGAACTTGCCATTATTTTTCCTAGGCACATGTGATGGTGTAAAGCGAACGAGAGAAGAAGAGTCACTGTTTGTCTATGTGAAATCTGGTTGATTTTTGTACTGTACATCTTGTGCACATGTTAAAACCTATTCGGCTTTTCAGAAAAGTAGGCCATTGTGTGCCAGGGGAAAGGATGTCAAAATTTACAAAACTGCATGCATACACATGGGGATGAGATGTTAAAAAAAGAGCAAGCACATAAGTGCTTATTTCTTTATCCTCAAAACAAAAGATTTCTTTTTTTAAACCTTCAATTCAGTTTTGGCTTAAGAATACAACTACCAACACTGGCCTAAGAATCTGTCTGCTTCATTTTGTTTTTTAAAGTGACAAGGATTTAATTATCCTAATCACTGTACATCTCTTACAGCAAATTACTGATTTCAATATTTTATCATGCAGTAAAAATCATAAATATGTTTACAATTTGGCCAAGTTCTATTCTGCTCTTCAGTTCTGTAACAATTCAAAAGAATGATCATTTTATACTGATAAATATTCTAAAAGCTGTCAGTTTCCCCCACGTTCAGCTGCTGTCCATTCCATCCCCTCCCAGCCCAGCTGAAGCTTACTATAACAGGAACTGACCCCACTTGAACTTTGTAAAAAGAAGAGGCTAATTTTAGCACTGGGCCCTGGACCCTTGACTGAGTTATGCTGGATTTGCAAGCTGTGTTCTACAAAATACACTTGCTCTGTGAGAAAACTGAGTTTTTTTCAAAGACAACACTGAAAGTTAACTCATGCCTGTTCAATGAACTGTAAAGGCAAAAAACCCCATGATGATGCACATGAATACCATACATACATAAGAAACACATACAGTCACACATGCATCATTACGTATTGTACAATATGCACATCATAACATAATTTGTAAAACACATTCATTCTCTCTCTATATCTCTCTCTCTCTCATTCACACACACACCTAACCTAGTGGTCAGAACATTGCGCTTGCAATCTGATGACCCAGGTTCGATTCCCATGCAAGGGGATATTTTTCTCTGGATTTAACATTAGTGCAGATTCCACTCTCCCCAAAAGTCCTTCGGATGAGACTATAAACCGAGGTCCAGTGTGCGAACGCACGCAGAACATCTCACGCGCATGTTAAATCCTGTTCTGCTTTTCATAAGAGTAGGCCATTGTGTGCCGGTGGGAACAGATGACAGAATTCACAAATCCGCATACACAGGGGGACTGGATGTAAAAAAAGCATATAAGTACTTATTTCATTATCCTTGATATAAAAGAAAAAAAACAACACACACACACAAACACACACACACACACACACACACACGTACACACAGAAACCTAAGACACACACACACAACCCAAAACACACCTGAAGATTGGACAGCCTTGCCTGTAGACTCGTATTCTGTTTGCTCAGTTTCTCGTTCTGGGCTTGGGCAGCACTGATCTGAAAAGAAACCCAGTTCACACTGACAGAATACACGACAGTACAATACAGCAGAGTACCTCATCAAAACACAACAAGCAGCAGAGGACAATCAAAGTCTAGACAAAAAGTGACAACTGATAGTTTGTGAATTACAGCAGCGACATCACATCACTGTCTCCCTTCACCAACCACTTTCTTCAAGTCTAGACAAAAAGTGACAACTGATAGTTTGTGAATTACAGCAGCGACATCACATCACTGTCTCCCTTCACCAACCACTTTCTTCAAGTCTAGACAAAAAGTGACAACTGATAGTTTGTGAATTACACCAGCGACATCACATCACTGTCTCCCTTCACCAACCACTTTCTTCATCTCCATTGAAAACTCAGATAGCAACTATTGTCTGTCATACAAGCAAAAATGCCCTGCACTGCCGTTAAGCGCCTGACAAGTCAGGCCCAGCGCATCTGACTCTGGCGTGGGAGAGAATTGTTATCTTTTAAGTCTTTCTGGATAAAAGGCAAGAGAATGGACCAAGAAGACAGAAAATAGGCAAGGAGGAGGTGACAAGGAAAGAAACAAGGCAGAAACAAAGACAGACAGGGATAGAAAAGAGGGAATTCCTAGCACAGACGTCTTTCTGGAAAAAAAGTTAGGAGAATGGACTAAGGAGACAGAAAATAGACAAGGTTATAACAAGAAAAGGAACAAGGCAGTAACAAAGAGAGGGATAGAAAAGAGGGAATTCCTAGCACAGACTTTCCAGAAGGTAGGGGATGCTATTTATACTGACAGGCCCTGGGCTGTTCCCACAGGGCCAATACTGAAGACTAGGCTCTCACCTCTTTCTTCAGGGTGTCATTGGCTTGCTTCATGGTCTCAAAGTTTTCTTTCAAACGCTTGTTTTCTTTGTTCTTCTCTTTCAAGGCCTGCTCCAGGTAGGCGATCTGGTTGAGATATTTCTGCAACACACACAACGCATGGATGATGAACACAAGCCCAATCAAACCCCACACAGTTTTAACAATTCAACAAAATGATGATCATAATATGCAGACTTAGTTACAATCAGTCGACTGAATGCCTGCTAACGTTCGCAAACATTGCTCATGAAACTGTTTCTTGCTAATGTTGGCTACTGCAGATTCTGCCTTTAACAATGTTTCCTGCTCATGCTGTTGTGAGCAGAGTTAATCAAGTGTACCCATCGTGAAGTCTCATTATCATAGAGTAACCTCTGAACTTTGACTTTCTTGTTTTGTCAATATCACAGTTCAAGGGCTATTTTCCATCCTCCATTGCGAACAATTATATTTTTTCCCTCTTTATAAAATGAAAACCTTAGTAGCAAGAACTTTGAAATTTTGCAGACTGATTTGAGGTGTAGTACTTAACTGTCGTATGAATAGCTATGACATGACACCAATGAGCTACCAGGAAAGTAAAATAGTTGCATGCTCTTTTATTTGATAAATATTTACTTCTCTTTTTAAAAAAAAATTTTTTTTAAGCTATGCTTGTAACCTTCAAATGTTAAGTGAAACTCGTAAGAACAGACTGTGATATGTTGGTCACACAAACAGAAACACACACAAAAATAAATCTGATGATGACAGCAGTTCTTCAAGGTAAGGTTGAAGGCAGAAGGAAAAGAGATAGACCACTAACATCCTACATTGCCAACATCACTGAGGTCATCGCCTGGGACGGCTACAGGAGATTGAGGAACTCAACAGAGACACAGAGAGAAGTGGCAAACTCAAGTGGCATATGTGGCACCCCCTACAGTGGCAAAGGGAACAGGTGACAGAAAGCAAGTGGCAGGGGGCAGGTGTAAAGGTGTTTCCATAATCTATGTGGTTGTTGTGGAACAAGGCATCAGAGACCTCAGCTTCTCCAGGGGCCAGCAAATTGAGGGCAGTGCCCATCTCCTCTCCCTCGCTGCTTTACCTTCCCTGACCCTAAAGAGGGCAGGCGGCCATTCACATATGGGTGAACTGGGGGAGCTGTACTGAAGCCAAGGTGTGCAAACAGTCACCCTACCACCCTCAATGCCCTTAGCTTGGAGAAAGCGAGGGCTCTGACAACTGCACATGACCACATGAATTTTTCATGTTTCTGAGATAACAAAGTGCTTGTGTTGGACGATCAGAGGCAAAGTCCAGACTGCGACAGTCTTCATGCAGGGAGGGCGGGCGGTGTGTGCTGTGGTGCGACGCACCTGCTCGACAGTGGCCACTTGCTGCCTGGCCTGGTGGTCAGTGATGGTCTGCAGGTTGCTTTGCGATACGCTGACCATCCGCTCCCTCTCCTTCACCTTCTGCTCCCGCTCATACAGCAGGTGGTTCTCCTCCTGTTCACGCAGGCAAAAGTGCAAATGTTTATCACGTGAATGCATGCACGTAACATGTGCACAGACAGACAGATGGACAAGACACACGTATATATATATGTGTGCACGCACACATGCATATGCATATAGCACGTACACAGACAGAAAACACACACATGCGTGTGTACATGCATACACATACACGCACATGCATTGTTTTTTACTTTGACTTTCACACACGCACGCACGCACGCACACACACTTATCTCTAACCTATTCAATTTTTATACGTTACATGCATTTAAACAAAGACAACAAAATTAATTATATAAAACACCTCAAGAAAGAATCATTGAGTTAGCACTGCTGTAAAAATCTTTTATACGGATAGCCATTTTGGGAATATGTGTGTGTGTGTGTGTGCACGCGTGTGTGCCATTTTGGGAATGTGTGTGCGTGTGTTTCTGTGTATGTGTAGGTGTGTGTGTGTGTGCATGAATGTGTGTGCGGGCATGTATGTATGTGTGTGTGCTTGTGTGTGTGTGTGTGTGTGTATGTATGTGTGCTTGTGTGTGTGTGCATACATGTATGCACCCTCACCTCACCTTCAACTTCTCACTGATGGCCTGTAACTCCTCATAGATGCTGTTGAGGTAGTCCTGGCTAGGGGGGTTTCCTTTATTTCCTTCTGCTCACACAAACCATCCATTTTTTTGGTTTCCTTTCATGAAAGTCTTTTTTTTATTTGTTAGTTCCTTGGCTAGGGCTTCGAGATTCACCCAGCGTGAGATTGTGTGTACACGCGACCCTATCTCCCCACCATGAAGGTAGCCGCATTCTGACTTTGGGGATAAAATCGATATGATCTTCGTCTGACAGAACTGCAAATCTGGAGGTGATGGTCATGCATGCATGTTTTTGTTTTACATGCACTTGTGGCAATTTTGTTTCTTTATTTCTTCCTTCCATCAGTGAAATAATTGCTATCAATATCACCTTATCTTAATTTTTTTTTGGGTTCAATATCAATGGGTTAGTCATATACATTAACTCTTTCTCTGGGTTAAGTCGAAATTAGTGTTTGTCTGACTGCATAACTATATCTCTGGCCAAAACTCAATGTGCATCACACAAACACTCACACATGTATACACACACACATACAATGATACACAAACACACAGTACAAACACCCAAAGAGTACACACACACACACTACACATACACTTCAAACACGCATACACACAATTACACACACACACACACACACACACACACACACACACACACACACACACATTCCATTATCCTCGATATAAAACAATAAATAAATAAATAAAAATAAACACACACACACACACAAAACCACTTACCAATAACAAAAACCAACAGAAAAAAGATGCTAAATTCATTTCAAAGACCAAACCAACATCACACACCGTCTCTGTAACTCAGAGAGAACATCTTGCGCACACGTTAAATCCTGTTCCACTTTTCGGAAGAGTAGGCCATTGTGTGCCGGTGGAAACTGAAGTCAAAATTTACAAAACCGCATACACACGGGGACTGGATGTAAAAAAGCACATGAGTGATTATCCTCGATGTAAAACAATAAATAAACAAAAAATAAATAAATAAATAACTCAACTAACTTAGTATTAAAACTATACAGTATACCACCAGTCCACTAACCCAGATTAAAGCTGACTTCGATTTTTCCTCGTCGCCTTCGCCCCTGAGCTGCTCCTCCTCCTGCCTTCTTGCTGCGTGCCGCCGCCACCGCTGCTGCCTGTCTCCTGGGGACCGGGGTGAACTCTGTGGGACTGTCCGAATCCAGCACCTGACCTTGCAGGCCTGCCGTGGGTGAGCCCATGATGG
This sequence comes from Rapana venosa, assembly GCA_028751875.1. Taxonomy (NCBI): domain Eukaryota; kingdom Metazoa; phylum Mollusca; class Gastropoda; order Neogastropoda; family Muricidae; genus Rapana; species Rapana venosa. The sequence goes on from CM054141.1 coordinate 4,067,555, forward strand.
GGGTGACCGCTCCGTCTGTCGTTACATACCAGGCACATTTCAATGTTGCATCGCCTGAAGTTGCGTTAATGTTGCTGCAGCCAAAAAGCAAAATTGCTAAAGTTATCTTTTTCTTTACTGCCGCTTCACCGCCATTGCTGCTACCACCACCATCATTATCATCATTATCGTCATCATCATCATCATCATCATCACCATCATCATCATCATCATCACCACCACTACCACCACCACCTGGACACCACCACCACCACCATCATCATCATCATCATCATCATCATCATCATCATCATCATCATCATCTTTGTCTTCTTCTTTCTTTCTTTCTTTCTTTCCATCTTTCTTTCTTAAGTTTCTTTCTTTCATTCTTACTTTCTTCATTCTTTCTTTCTTCATTCCTTTCTTCCTTTTTTTCTTCTTCATCTTCATCTTCCTTCTCTTCTCTTCCTCCTTCTTGAGTTAGATTTCTTCACCTTATTCTCCTCATTTTCCTTTGGGTTTTTGTTTTTTGTTGTTTTTTGGGGGGGGGTTGCTCTTTTCACTTCTTTCCTGAGCCAGAATCGCATTTCTCCCTGTTGGAGTATTGCCCTTATTTGTGCAGTTTTTGTGTACATGCATACATGTATACAAAGATCTACATTCAATGTCTCCGATAATGTTGCCGCACACTGTCTTCTGAGATCATTTCGCTAAGATTTCAACAACAAACAAAAAAAGACATGGTCTGATATCATGATAATCAATACTTTAATTATTTTGATAAATCAGCTTTAAAATCCTATGAAGTTTTCTTCAGAGTTTTTAGACTGAGATATGTTGCTTTGTTAGTTAACGAACAGAGCAATGATTGGAGGATGACATTAATTAACAAAGCAATAATGTGGTAAACTTTTGTGCTTGTTTGTTCCTCAGCTAGAACTCCAGTCAAAGGTTCATCAATACTGCAATACTGCCAACAGTAACTGGGTAAGATTTTGTGTATTACAAGCGACCGATCTGCCCACATCTACCAAATCTATTTGAAATTTGAACACCATCCACCCTCTCCAGACTACATCATTTGTTCTCTTAGGAAAAATTAGTTTTTAATTAATTACCCAAAGAGTAGCCAGCCAAGCACATGACCAATCAAAGTTTTAACAAATAATAAATCGGGATAGCCTATTGGTCAGAACATTGCGCTCGCAATCTGATGACCTGGGTTTGATTCCCGTTGAAGGGGATATTTTCCCCTGGAGTTAACAGTGCAGACTCCACTCTCCCCAAAAGTCCTTCGGATGAGACTATAAACCGAGGCCCCATGTGCGAACGCACGCACAACATATTGCGCGCGTGTTAATTCCTGTTCCGCTTTTCGTAAGAGTAAGCCACTGTCTGCTAGTGGGAACAGATGACAGAATTTACAAAACCGCATACACACGGGGACTGGATCAGTGGATGTAAAAAAGCACATATCCTCGAAATAAAAGAATAAATAAATAAATAAATAAAATATAATCAATAATTTTTCAAAACAACAAAAACAAAAGAAATAGAAACAAATAAAATCTAGAACAGTAGAGGGAAATTAAAAGCACTCAAAAATAGAAGATTGCAATCATAATGTTTTGTGGATGTTAAAAATGTCAAATATTTGTCAGACTACTTTCAAAAATCTTTGTTCCACATGTTATCACATTCTGCTGACATGTCTTTGAATATGATACAGAATACAACTATACATAAACTTCATAAAGTACTATTATTATTTACACACACACACACACACACACACACACAGTCGCACACACAACAACAACAACAACAACAACAGCTCAGACTTACCAAAGTCACTTTCATCTGAATTATCCATGGAGACAGGCTCTGAAACACAGGCAGAGTAGCAGATGATGTCATGGGGTTCTGATTTATCATCAGCGTGTGCTATTCTTCACAGCGAAATTCCTTCTTTAACCTTATTTTCCCAGTACAATTAAATATAACACTACAATGATATCAATTATCATTTGAAAAAAAAAATTAGCCGATACTTCAGCAATAGCTTGATTATGTTGGAGACATGTATGCAAGTATAATACAAGCACACTAACAAAGTAACATGAATGTGTGCATCTACATCATGTACATGTATCACATACACACACACATCTAAATTGTAAATGAGACACAATTCTATCAAAATTCATCAAATTTTTTTTTCTTTTGTCTAATATCACTGTGACTGTGAGTGAAGACTAAAAAGTAAAAAGTGATGTTGAATCTTAAAAAAAAGGCAAAGTAGCTTAGTACTGTAGCCTGTGTGGGCATTGTCGGTGACACCAAAGAAAATATACTTCCAGTTCCATTGTTTACACTGCCAATATATATGTGTATATATATATATATATAATCATTATAATGTCAAATCATTTGGAGTTGGTCTAGACCTTGACATGTATTTTATCAAACAGCTGATATAAGTACACAACACAACACACACACATGACACACACATACAGTCACACAGTACATACACACATACACACAGTCACACACACACATTAAATTGTTATATATTACAATGCCATATATAATATACATCATTCATATAGGCCTACATACAATTACAACTACAAGTGTATTTTAAAACTATCTAAACACCCAAGGGAGCACATAAATCTTATAGTGCATTGGTATACTAATGCCCCCTCAAACAACACACACACACACACACTTTCTCTTATTTGTGTGGCAGTATTGTTTGATTTGACTGCATATCAATTATCATACTATTCATTGCCATAATAAAAACAAGCTGAATGAAAGCACGCGCACACACAGGACACACACACGCAGATGTATACACGTGTGTATACATGCGTGCATGTGTACGCATGCACCGCGTACGCACTCATATGGTGTGATGTACGTATGTACACACACGCGCGCATGTACACACACACGCACACACACACCACCACCAGTTACACGCAAAACGCCAATGTCAATACCTGCACGAAAAGACAATAAAAAGGAGCACTGAACTTACTTTACATTGATGATCAAAGCAGCTGAAAACTTTAAGAAAATCAGTAACTTAAACCGACATTTATGATCTGCAATAACTGGATAATGAAACAAAGTCTCAAATTCCGAAGTTGGTGAATTTCAAGTTTCAACATGCAGCAAGTAGATCGTGTATTTTCAAATCTAAAGAAATATCAACAAAATACAATGGATGCTTGCTGTAGAACGATTTAAACAAAAGAGAACTGTACTTCAAACAGATACGATTCACCAACTACTATAAACTCCTTTCAATCAAAACTCCCTTATTTACAAAGTACCGACCCGCCGATATCAAACAAAATAATTTTTATTTGGCTTGAACTCGTCCCACGCTAAAGCTAGCTAGGCTAGCCGAGTCCGCGTATCGGCACGTTTCGTTCCATTATCGCCACGTAAGTGTTTATCCGCACGACACTGCGCCGAACTGGAAGAGATCTCTAAGCATAGGTTGCATGTTCTACATCACACGTCTTACTGTGGTTAGGTCAGCTGCATGCTTGGATTATTTATTTGGTTGGTTCACTTGTTTAGTTGGTCGATTCAGTTGCATGCTTTGACGGTTGATAGGTTGGATGCTGCTCGATTGGTTGGTTTCGTTGTTCGTTCAAGTTTTGGAAAGGAGGGGGGGGGAGGTGGTTCGGTTTGGAGCTCACATTCTTCAGACATGCGCGTGCGCGTGTGTGAGTGTGCCTGTCAGTGATGTATGCTGTTGGGTTTTGTGTTGTTTTTGTTTTGTTTGGGTTTTTTTTTTAAAATTAGTTTTCAACAAAAGACTCAGATTTGTGCATCAAAACAACCAAGTCTCTTTTTCTCATACTGGAATAACGGTTGCTGTGCTTTTTGCACAATCTGATAACATTCTTGTAGTGATAAATGGTGCTTTATAGTAGTCACTTTTTTCTTTTTGGGGGGGGGGGGGGGGGGGGGGGGGGGGGGGGGGGGGGGGGGGGGGGGGGGGGGGGGGGGGGGGGGGGGGGGGGGTTGTTCCCCTCTCTCTGCTCTCTAACTTTACATGTCTATGATAGTATGTTTTAAAAAAAAAGGTTTTAGTGAGGATGCTTCGTCAGAATTTGATATCTGGTTTATCTGGATGTTGATGTAACCTGAAAATGCTCTCTCTCTCTCTCTCTCTCTCTCTCTTCCTCTCTCTCCTCTCTCTCTCTCTCTCTCTCTCTCTCTCTCTCTCTCTCGTTTTTTCTCTCGTTTATGTTTAATGAATAAACTTTCCGAATCCGAATCTCTCGTTTTTATTGTGAGACTGTATAAGTATTGGGTTATTATTATTAAGATGTATCCCTAAAGGGCGGGGACTGAATGTAAAAAAGCACATGTGTGCTTATTCATTATCCTCGAAATAAAAGAATCTCTCTCTCTCCCTCTCTCTCTCTCTCTCTCTCTTGCATGCTTCTTGCTGTCTCCCCTCTATTTTACTTTATCCATATTACTTAATTGTAATCAGTGTATAAGTTTTCATGTTAATGTTTAATTCATTTGAAAATTATATGTTTATTAACGCAACTCTCTTTTCTCCCAAAATATAATTATATACTCTATCTCTTGAAATTAATGTTTAGGTCAGTTAGGGATTATGTATTATTAAATATACACTTATCTCTTTAAAATAATATTATGTTGTCGTTGTTGTAGTAGGGTTTTCCCTTGTTTTGTTAATCGTCCCTAATCAGGGCAAGGGCCGGATGGGAAAAAAAAGTAGGCGCATGCTTATTCTGTTACCCTTGAAAATTAAAGAATAAAGAAAGATTCTTTGCCAAAATATCAACTTTTTCACAACATATACCCCAGTGAGATGAAATCCAACAAAAAAGTTATATGGGTGCTTTTTAAGGTGAGGAGATAAATTAAATAATAATAATAACAATAATAATGTATGGAATTTATATAGGGCTGAATTTTGTAAGGCAACAAATCAAAGCTCTCAGATGACATTTTTTTTTATATCGAGGATAATGGAATAAGCACTGATGTGCTTTTTTACATCTAGTCCCCGTGTGTATGCGGTTTTGTAAATGTTGTCATCTGCACCGGCACACAATGGCCTACTCTTTCGAAAAGTGGAACAGGATTTAACGTGTGCGCAAGATGCTCTGCTTGCGTTCGCACACGAGGGCCTCGGTTTATAGTCTCATCCGAAGGACTTTGAAATGACAAATTTCAGTCACATTTCCATCAACCAGTCAGCTGTGTCTGAAACAACTGATGCTCTTCAGTCAAACACTAGCATTCCACTAATTTTGGTCAGCAAGCTTTAGCCTACGTGAACGCTGGCTTCCAACAGATGTCTTGTTCTCGGTGTAGAGTGTATGTAGTTTCTTCTGCTCTTGAATATGAATGTGGGTTAAAATCAAGCTAGCTAGACACACGCCCAAAATGATCCAGCCGTGTGTGTAGCCATTTTGCGTTTAATAAGAGAAATAATAATAATAATACATGGAACTTATATAGCGCTAAATCTTGAAAAGACAAATCAAAGCGCATGCATTCAACCTAATTTTACACAGTCATGCAATCAATGACAAATGATCAATAGTTTAAACAAACAGATATTTACAAACATAGTGCGCTGCAGACAAAATCTATGAAATAAAATTTCAATAGTCAAATGTTTTGCAAAAGTACACACACACTCACTTAGGTCCTATACTTTAGCAGGGTGATAGGACATGGGTTAGTGAGGGTGGGATAGCTCTGATATGAAACAGGAGGGGGGAAATCTTAGGTTTGAAATAAATATGTCTTGAGGCTGGATTTAAAAGTGTCATAACTAGGTTTCTGGCGAAGAGAGAGAGAGGGAGCTCATTCCAGGTCGATGGACCCGAAATAGAGAAAGATCGGCGGCCAACAGTGGATTGGTTGAATCTAGGTATTCGTAGGCACAAGGTATCTGCAGTAGAGCGGAGGGAACGTGAAGGAGCGTACAGGTTAAGACATTCACAGAGGTAGGAGGGTGCAGTTTTGTGGAGACATTTGCAACAGAGGGTACTGATCTTATAATTTACTCTCTGTGGCACAGGCAGCCAGTGGAGAGATCGCAAGAGAGGGGTAATGTGCTCAGATTTTTTCTTTCTGAGAACTAGTCGAGCTGCGGAGTTTTGTATACGTTGAAGGGAATGGATAGATGATGCTGGCAGACCAGACAAAAGAGAATTACAATAGTCCAGACGTGAAAGAATGAGAGAAGTGACAAGTTTGGCTGTTGCATCAGTGGACAGGTACTTTCGAATTGCACTAATACGCCGTAATTGATAGTAGCACGACTGACAAGTCTGAGTGATGAATTTTTTCATAGAGAGTGTGTTGTCGATAACAACACCTAGATACTTCACAGCAGTGGATAGAGGGACTGATGTATTGCCAAGTTCTATAGAAGCTGTTGTAATGGAAGAGAGTTTATGTTTGGTCCCTACGATCATGGCTTCGGTTTTATCTGCATTTAGCTGTAATTTGTTCTGTGTCATCCAGTTTTGAATATCTTCAAAGCAGCGGGCCATATTTGTCAGGAGAGAAGGCAGATTTTCAGGAGTAACACTGCTTTGAATCTGAGAGTCATCTGCGTAAAAATGATGGTTGATTTGATGACGGTTTATTATATGTGACAATGGGGCAGTGTAAAGAGTGAAAAGAACAGGGCCTAGAACTGATCCCTGTGGGACTCCGCATTTGAGTTTGGCAGGTATTGATTGAATCTTGTTTACTGCAACTGTCTGGAATCGGTCAGTAAGGTATGAATTAAACCAGGTGAGGGCTATGCCAGTAACACCGAACGTTTTTTGAAGACGGGAGAGAAGAATTGAGTGGTCTATAGTATCGAAGGCTGCTGATAAGTCGAGTAGAGTGAGAAGGGAGATTTTCCCTGAGTCAGAAGCGAGTAGAAGCGTGTTTAAAGTGTGTACTAGGGTGGTTTCAGTGCTGTGGTTGACGCGATAGGCAGACTGAAACTCAGGAAGAAGATTGTTGGAGAGAAGGTGGTTGTTGAGCTGTTTGAGAACTACTTTTTCAAGGACTTTAGAAATAAAAGGTAGATTGGAAACAGGTCTATAATTCTTCAGAATGTTAGGGTCAAGGTCATGCTTTTTGAGTAGAGGTGTGACTATAGGAGTTTTGAGAGCTGATGGAACATTTCCTGAAACAAGAGATGAGTTTACTATTTTCGTGATAGCGGGTATGAGTTGTGGTAGGCACTGTGTGAAAAGAGAAGCAGGTATGGGATCAAGATCACATGATTTTATAGTCATTTCTTTCAGAATTGTCATGATTTCTTTTTCACTTGTCGGATGAAAGAAAAGGTGAGGAGTGCCAGAGAATTGGGGATCAGGAAATGCAGGCTGGAAAGAAGTCTGATCCAGTTTGGAGCGAATGTTATAGACTTTTTCAGAAAAGAATGCTGAAAATATAGATGGAAGTTCAGAGTGGTTGTGGATGGAAGGCAGAGGGCTTGCCATCACAGATCCAAGAAGGAGATGTGAGGGAAAAGAGAGTTTTCATAGACGGGCTCAAGACTTGAAATAGATTAAACTTTTTTTTTCTGAGAAATAATAATGCATAGTAATAACAATTTTCTCGGGTAAAAAATTTGGAAATCTAAAAAGTCAGTGATCTTGAAAATAACACAAAGAGTAAGCATGCCGAATGAAACTATACACACCGTGCGGGGACTGTCTCCCCCCATGGAAGAACAGAGGAGCCAAAAACAAGTACATTTTTAGAAAATATCAGTGCGCAGGATTGAAGGCAATGTAGGGTCCTACAGCTGTTAAACCTTTTCTACCTGTATGGTATTCGGGGGCCTTTTTATGGGGTTTCCCGGGGCACACACCCCAAAAACACACAGTAAACCAGCCGGGTCAAAATAAAAAAAAAGAAAAGAACAGAAAAAATGTACAGCTAGGGCCCAGCCGCAAACCTTCACTGCCCTGACGGGCTATCAAACATGACCAAAGGAAAAAGAAAATTCTGCAACTAGTTTTCAAAAGAAAAACCCTTTTTTCATTGGAGTTTTTGGCAAAAAATAATCTCTTTTCTCTTCCCCTCCTTTTCTCTTTCTCCCCTCTCTCTTCTCTCGCTCCAAGGTTTTTTGGGGGGGGGGTGGGGTATTTTTAGGTTTTCTTTATTTCTTCTTTGGGGGGGGGGGGGGGGGGGGGGGGGGGGGGGGGGGGGGGGGGGGGGGGGGGGGGGGGGGTTTGGGGGGGGGGGGGGAAAAGGGTTTTTTTTTTTTAGGGGGGCGTAAAGGGTTTTTATTATTATTAAAATGTTCCCAAAAAGGGGGGACTGGGTGAAAAAAGCACATTTGGGGGCTTTTCATTTTCCCCAAATAAAAGAATTTGTCATTTGTCATTTTCCTTTTTTCTCTCCCCACATTTCCTAGGTTGAGCACTAAGGAGAAAAGGACTTTGGGGTCTACAATGCCCAAAAAAAAGCAGGTTGGGGCCCACTTTTTCAAGAGAGAGAGAGAGAGAGAGAGAACTTTTTTGGGAAATGGCTGACTTTTTTTTGACCTAAAAGAGAGGTAAATTTTTTGGTTTTGGGGGTTTTTCTGCAGATTGCTCGGGGCGGACCTTGCATTGCAGACAGTTCAAAAAGGCCCGGACAAAACCAAAAAAACAAAAACATGCACCTCATCATCTCCCGAAGTTTGGACTGCCCATTTCCAAAAAAACTACACCGATGGCGGGCGTCCGTTTGTTTGGTCCCCCCCCCCCCCCCCCCCCCAAAGCCGTTTGATGTTTCAAGCCAGCTCAGTTTGGGATTATGTCTTAGGGTCATAACTGGGAAAAGGCTGGTGGCTGCAAAAGTACTGAGAACTACTCACAGTGACGTCTAAATTGATTTTATTTTTGATAGGCGTTAGTTTAAAATCAGTATGTTGCAGGTATACTGACATGGGTATCTTGTTGGTTTCCTGTCTTTCTATTTTGTTTTTCTTAAATCTTACATTGATTTTACTATTATAGTCCCTAAATTTGGCAGTGTCCGAGTGAAAAAAAAAGCATGTAAATACTTATCTGTAACCCTTGAAAATCTCAATATCTCTCTCTCTCTCAGCTTCTTAAATAGTTGATGCATCACACTGCACCGACTTTTTTTTTTCCAGATTGTGTCTCTCAAACAATCTCAAACTGGCGGAGCTCATCTCTTTCTAGCCACAGGGTGCATGCTAGGGGCTGGGTCTGTTCGTGTTTCTTTCACATACCAAACACTGGCATGACTGGTGGTATTTTTAACGTACATAAAATATTATTCGATCTTGTGCATGCGAATATTTACGAAAGAATATAAGGGACTGGTAGATCTGCGTTTTGAGTGGACCTGTGCCCTGGATACTGTAAAAACAAACAAACAAGAATACCAAGCACGCACGCACACACACACACACACACACACACAAAACAACAACAATAAAACCTTCCTTAATTCACCAGACACTTCTAGAGAGATTGGAACCCTCAGCTTTAAGATTCAATGGGTTTGATGACAATAACGATTTAATTCACTCGGTTACTTCAGGGTCCGTCATAGTACTAAGTACGAAAATTGGACCTTTCCTTGTAATGTATAAATCATGCATTTATCCACGCAGTTTCCCCAGGGAAAGGGAGGGGGGGGGGGGGGGGTGGTTGGGGGCTCTTTCAGCATGAACAGCATCCCCGCATCCTGGAAATTCTGTGCTAGAAATGTTCTCTTTTCTATCACTCCTTTTTTCTGTATTCTCTCTCTCGTGCTTATTTTCTGCCTAGCCAGCCTATTCTCTGGCCTTTGGTCAAGAAAAGTCTTTTTTTTCTTCCCCTCCCCCCATGAACTTTTTAATGAACTGTCCTGAAGTCGGAATGTATCAGTTGAGGCCAGCGGGCAGATTTTCCTGCAGAGTTACAAGCACAGGAGAAGACCAGGCAGTACACATCCCACCCAATATGGGCCATAATCATGCAATTGATAATTCAGTAAATGTGTTGAATATTGTAGGAAAGTTCGACACAGGCTACTGTGCAGGGACAGTTTTCACGGTAATGACATATCGACACGACACGCTCCAGTGATATGATGGTCAATTATCTCTTCCGCTGTCACTCTGTATACTTAGATACTATTTCAGCATAATATCTATCTATATATATATATATCTATCTCTCTCTCTCTCTCTCTCTCTCTATATATATATATATATAAGCGCTTCGATTTGTTTGTTTTTTACAAGATTCAGCGCTATATAAATTCCATATATTATTATTATAATATATATATTAGATATATATATATATTAGCATCTGTTCTGCTTTTTTAGCTGCTTTGCTTGGTTGCGTCATTGGTTGGTCGGTTGGCTGGTCGTACGGTTGGTTGCTCGCTTCCTTGTTTGGCTGGTTGGTTGCTTGCTTCCTTGCTTAATTGGTTGGTTGCTTGTTTCTTTGGCTGGTTGGTTTGTTGGGATGCTTGATTGGTTATCAATGTTCCGTTGTTTTGGTTTTTTAAATAATGATTTGATGGTCTTTTTCAAGCTGCCATTTTGTCTGCATGCTGTTTGGCGGTAATGCAACTATAAAGATCACATAGGGGCTTGTAGTACAGCCAGTTTTACTGTATCAGCAGAGAAAAGGAGACGATTTGTGCAGGGGGTATAATGATGAATTTGGGTACAGAACAAACATTTGTTCATATGAAAATCTCTCTGTGTATGTGAAACGCGCGAAACACACACACATGCACGCGCGCGAACATACAAAGTACACACACACGAACACAGAAAGTACAATAATAATAATAATAATAATAATAATAATGTATGGAATTTATATAGCGCTGAATCACACACACACATACAAATACTTCCGCATAATTCCAGACAAACAGACAGAAAGACAGGCAGATTTTGAATTTCTGACCAATTCAAAACAACAGAAACAATGAGTCATTGTAGAAAAAGGGTCATGTCTTTACTGAAGAGGATTATACAGTATCACCTTTTGTTTCACGCGCGCGCGCGCGCACACACACACACTCATACACACATTCTAACAACATTGCACACGGAGAGATGTTCATTTGATAAAACCCCACACGCACACGCCTGCACACGAACACACACACAATCACTACTAGCAGGTTTTTAGCAGGAGCCTTTTCACAAGAGATTTAGCATTAAGAATGAAAAACAATCATATTTCATTTCATGTTCATATTACGTACCACTTTAAGTCACGGCACATTTCTCTATGAGATTCGGGCTGCTCTCCGCGGAGAGCGCGTCGCCACAAAAACAGCGCCACCCAATATTTTTTTCCCCCCTGTCTGCAACTGTATTTATTTCCCTATCAGAGTGGCTTTTTTTCCTAAAGAATTTTGCCAGGGACAACTCTCTTGTTGCTGTGGGTTCTTTCACGTGCGCTAAATAATTTTGTGTAACACACGGGACCTCGGTTTATCGTCTCATCTGAAAGGCTAGCACCCAGACCACCACTTATCGGGGGGGAGGGGGGGGGGGGGAAGCAAACCACACACTTCCAACCCGGACTCTTCGCTTTCTAGGCAGGTGCGTTACCTCTAGACCAACCATCCATTCACAATATCGATTATACAATAAATATGCTCTCCGCTTTTGCTCTGGATGGCTGACTAACTGGACTAAATGACACACTCAGTTGATGATGTGATGGCTTGAATTTTCCCTGAACTCCTTGAGGACTTGTTGGGGCACTGCACTGGAGGTTTTACAGGCAGTCTGTCATGGACAATGTGAAGGTAGCAGAACCCAGCCCTCTGTCCAGTCCATCCTTTGTACCTTCATCTATCCTCTAGTCCTGTGGGCATGGGGGCACCAACGAAGATTTTGCAGCCAGCTTCCTCCACTCCTCGCGGTCTTCTGCTTTCCGAAGGAAATCGTTCCACTCGAGGCTATCAGTCCACTCTCTGATGTTGTCTTCCCATCGTTTTCTCTGTCTGCCTCTTCTTCGTCTCCCTCCTTGTACTGTTCCCTGTAGGACAGTCTTGGCCAGTCCAGATGTTCGTGGGATGTGCCTGTGCTACTTAGTTTGCGGTTTTTTCCACAGAAGTTAGGAGCTTTTCATATGGTCTGATGGCATTTTAAATTCTGGTTTTCACTTCCTCGTTAGTGATGTGATTTCTGTATGAGATACCAAGGAGTTTGCAAAAGCACCTCATCTCCATTGCCTGTATCCCTTTTTCAATGTTTGCTGTTAAGATCCACGTTTCACATACGTATAAAGATATGAACATGATCAGGGAACGCTTCTATCCTTCAGGTCAATGGTATTCAAGACAGGGAGCACTACAAGGAAGGAGACGAAGAGGCAGACAGAGAAAATGATGGGAAGACATCAGAGAGTGGAATGCCCTTGCGTGGAACGACTTTTGTTGCGGAAAGCTGAAAACCTGCAAGGGAGGAGAGGAGGAAGCTGGTTGCAAAATCTTCAGTGGTGCCCCAAACGGTCTACGAGGCTACGGGGTAGGTGAAGGTGAAGGAAGATCCATGACAATAGTGACGCAAAGCTCTGTGAGATTGTCGTCAGGCTGTCTGAAGGTTGGTTAGATTGATTGTCATATAATTATTGTATTGTATTTTTGTATTGATTCTTTTGTGTCCTTATTGTGTTATGTCAGATTCTACTAACCTGTTGAATTATATTTTTGTAATGCATTGCAATAATGATTGTGTATCAAATTATATCGTATGCACACCATGTTTTAGTCACGGCAGATTTCCCTGCGTAAATATCCAGGCTGCTTGATCCTGGGAGAGTAGGCTATATTTCTGCTAAAGAAGCGCGACTCGTTCTCTCTGTTTTTGTCTTTATTTTTTCTCCTACGAAACAGTTGCCAAAGACAATCCCACCTGTTGCCATGGGTTCTTTCACCTGCTCTAAACGTATGTTGCACACAAGACCCCCATAGTTTATCGTCTAATCTTAGAGAAGTCTGTAGTGCCCCACCACTCAAGATCTTGTGGAGGAGGGAGATAAAAGTCCCCTCCATCTTCAAATGGGAAATGAACCCTCCATCTTCTTTCGCTTTGTAGAGGTGTGCGTTACACCAGATCCGACAGATCTATACTGAAGGAAGGGATAGCGCAGGTTCTGCTCCATTCTATCACAAAATATCAGGGCTTAGATCTTAGATATGCCCCCCCCCCCCAACCACACACACACAGACACAATGCTGCTGCATGCAGAAACATCCTGAGAGGTGCAGCAACTGTTTTCGACTGGTGTATGTATGCATTTTGCAAAGTGGTAGTTGATTGACCACGTAAAGAGCACACAAAAAGGTGGCAAGTTTTGCTTGCAGAACACCCCCCCCCCCCCCCAACGCATCACAGGACAGAAAAAAGGAAAGAAGAGTGATAGAAAGGAGGATGTTTTGCTACAGAAAGTTGTCAGCAAAGCGAGAATACATAAAAGCTAATGTATTCAAATTGCAAAAATAAGCAATAAGTAAAAAAAACAACAACAACCAACAACAACAAAAAAATAAACAAGATTGAACATGAATAAGATGTAATAAGGTTTCTTTCACAAAACAAAATGCACTCTTATAATTCATTAAAAAAATCAACAACAGGCTGGAAGGATATCATAAACATTTTAGGACATCTCATGAAAAATCTAACATTAAAATAAAATATTATCTACAAATCACAGGACTCAAAATCTACAGCAATAGCACGAGAAAACTGGCACAGGCAGGAAGATGAATTTCCATTGGTCACACCTGCACAGAAAACGTGTCACGTGCACTTTTTGTGCACTATGATTGGTCCATGTTCATCATAGTCTTCTTTGGTGATCCAGCATTGCTGGAAGGAAGAGAGGGAGGCGAGGATGGAACCTCCGATGAAAGAGAAGATTTTCTTTTCGTTACGATCCACTATTTTCACTCTCATTGTGGGCGGGACAAGTGCTGTGATTTCTTTCTGCAGCCGCTGAGCGAAACCTGAAGATACCATTAACAATGAGTGGAGACAGTGTGCAAAGAATATACAATGTATCTACGACTGTGAAACAAAAGGTAAGGTCGCTTTTTGTGTCATCATCATCATCATCATCATCATCATTACTGTTATCATCATCATTATTATTGTTATCATCATCATCATCATCTTCTTCATCATTATTATTATCATCACCATCATCATCATTATTATCATCACCACCATCACCATCATCATTTCCATCTTTCAATCCTGATACCTGTACCCCTGCATTCAACTCGAGTATTCATCAACTAGAAACTGCATCAACTCTCCCTCTGTCTGCATGTCTGTTTGCCTGCCTGCCTGCCTGCCTGCCTGCCTGTATATCTGCCTGATTGATTGTTAAATTAGGAATTTGTCGCTAATGAATTTTATTGTGTTTCCCGTTATCATATTCACCGCCCCATTGTCTAAAGGGCTTTACTGTTATGCTGTATGGGCAATTAGAAACCTTTGTCATTGTCATGTCTGTCTGTCTGCTTGCCTGCCTGCCTGTCTGTCTGTCTACCTGTCTTCTCATCTTGCTGTTCACGCTCAAGACATGATATGATGGCACCTGCTTTACCTTT
>CM054141.1:4087167-4089667 GCA_028751875.1 Rapana venosa
GTGTTCTTGTGGTGTGGTTTGTGTGTGTGTGTTCATTCATTGTTTTTTGATGTCTGTGATGAGTACCATAAAAACACGTGCACTTCACACAACCACTACACATTGCATGCACACACATATACATTGCATGTACTCACACCCAACACACACACACACGGGTGCGCGCATATTGGCAGAGGAGATAGAAGAAGAGAGAAGACGAGAGAAAAGAAATGAGATGATAAGATGATCACAACGACAGAAACAACAGAAAATTAAAATCTGTTCTTAATCTAGAATGGTTATTCAATCATTTGTAACTATCTGAATTAAATGCTTTTTGACGTGAAGTTTTAGTACTAGTCCCCTTTGGTGAGCATCTAATGAAGATTTTGCAACTATTTTTACTGGGGCAAAATACGTCGCGTAAGCAAAATCCTGCCAATTGTATCCAAGAGATCACGCTGAGGAACGAAAAAAACAAAAATATGCGGGACAAGGGCTGTTACTCACCCTGGCCTGAGACGTCATAACCCCGCTGCATCAGCAAGGATTGCAGATAGGCTGTGAGGTCCGCCCCGGTCACGTCCCCTTTCAAGATGGCGTGAGGGCGTATCGTCACTGCAGCAGAAGGGGCACTGCACTGTGTGATCATGTCATGTCACAACGCTATGAGGGCTTTGCTAGCTATCTAAGCTTGAACACACATACACACACACACACGCTCGCACGCACTCGCGCACGCATACACACACACCACAACAGCTACAACCTCGAGGGGCAGAATAGTCCTAGTGGTTAGAGCACTTAAGCCATGTTTTGAGGGTAACTGAGGGTATGACTTCGGCACTGAGCATAATTATGTGTCTGTTGAACTGGGCATTTTCCCGTTTGGAATTGGCAACTGTTCACAGGCAGACCTGTACCAACTCGACTCCTCAGACAGTCTTACACGAATGATAACTATGAAGCCTATGTCCCAAGTGTAAAGGCATGCTGAAAATCTTGCTTACACGTTTAAACCCCATCCACCGTTCAACAGCAACAAGAACAATGATAAAATGGAATCTATCTTATCTATCTATCTATTGATGATGATGACACTACACTACTACTACAACTACTACTACAACTACTACTACAACTACTACTACTACTACTACTACTTCTACTACTCTACTACTACTACTACTACTACTACTACTACTACTACTACTACTACTACTGCTGCTACTGCTAACAGCAACAACAATAATAACAGTATGCAATAGAGGTAAACAAAAATTGCAATATTTAAAACGATACAAACAAGATTGGTGATGTGTGGAGTCAAATTTACAGACCTAAAATAAAATATATTTCAACAATTGTCATCATTGTACAGTGTTAACTACATAATCAATCAATCAGAGAGTGTGTATGTGGGACAGGGGAAGGTGCACACTATCACATATCAGGATGTGAGCTTTTGAACAGGTCATGAAATTCATCTCCGATTTCTACGATTGCTCATAATTATATGTTTGTCCGTCGTGTTCGACGGTGACCTCCAGAACAGCAGAGGAGGCAGCTGCTGTTTCGGAAATTGGGCAGAAATTTGATTATAGTGGAGGCACCTTGTCCACAGCAACCTCCCCCCCCCCCCCCCCCCCCCCCCCTCTCTCTCTATCGGCCAAGAGGGATTACAGACAGTCAGTGCTGGAGATGTTCTTCAAAGGCCTACCAGCCCCCAGGGCTGCAGCACGTAAAGACTGTACAAGTCAAGCCTCCTAGTCAGAGAGTCATAGTCGATCACTAAAGACTAAACTGTAAAGTGGAAGAATTCCATGAGTGGAAAAACCACTGGTCATACAGCCTCTCACTTTGCTGTTGCCCCTAGCGTCAATGGTTTAATCAAGAACCGTGACAAAGCCAAGAGAGTAGGCTTACATTTCCGTTCATTCTTTTTTTTCGGTACAGGATTTGATTTATCACACAGAATGCTGAGGCTTTATGGGATTGCTTTCTCACTTCTATACACATAGTGTTACAAACACAAGGCACAGAAAGGTAAAGGCAAAGGCGTTCCCATAACAAAGGCGTTCCCATAACCTACGCGGCTGTTAGGGAGCGAAGTGTCAGAGACCTCAGCTTCTGCAAGGGGCCAGCATATTGAGGGCGGCGCCCATCTCCTCTCCCTCGCTGCTTTACCTTCCCCGAGGGCAGTTAGGTACCCATTTCCAGCTGGATGAACAGTGCCGAAGCCAAGACGCGCATTCGGTCACTCACCCATCCACTTTGGTAACCACGCTGAACTCTGCTTAACCTCAGCTTGGGGAAAGCGAGTGGCGTGACCGCTGAGCTGCCTATGCCGCGCTCAAGGCACACACAGACTTACTCTCCTCAATGGGCATGACAGTGGTGGCGCCCTCCCCACAGTCCAGCACCTGAGCGAAGCCCCTGCCTGAAGCCATCATCACCAGCACGCCTTGGGACTGCACGTACAGACGCGGCACCCGGAACTCCTCCATCAGCGTCTGGT